>JASDQU010372764.1:81371-92678 GCA_032191745.1 Picea mariana
GTTTTAAATTGTACTTGATACTAATTCACCCCCCTCTTAGTATCAACAGTTTGATGGTTGTGTGCAGATTCTATCAGGTACTCTGAGTCTGTACCCTTGGTTGAAAAAGTCTATAAAGTACAGTTCCCGTATTTTGACTTCGCACTTTGGGGGGAAATCTGTTACACATAAAAATTACTCATTAGGATGATGGCCTAGTGTCGTCGTTACCAATGTCGCAAGTGTCGCATTTTGGCCGCAAGTGTCGCAAAATCATATTGTAATTTTTCCTATGTCGTGTTTCAGATGAGATTATCAAGAACACTCAAAATACTAGTTTTGAAGAGGAGAAGTCATTTGACAAAGAGTACAAGTAATTTTTCACAGAAACAACCACTAAAAAATCAATTCTAGAAGGCGTCACTCCCCTATACACTGTCAAGGAGTGCCAATGCTTTGTGAACTCTTTTGGGGGAGCATTCCAATGCTTTATGCCCCATTCTAAGGGAGCACTGGCCTTTTTGGAGTGAATTTTTGGATTGTTGAGAGAAATCAGGGAAGAATCCCTTCATATCTAGAGTTGGTTGGATTCAGATCTGAGGTCAAGGCTCGATCTTAGGGAAGATCCATACTAAATGAGAAGAATCCTCAACTTATCCCAAGAATATCTTAAGTGGTTAGGCCTCTCCAAGCCTATATAAGGAGGCCTCTTCATGGTGAAAGAGGAGACATTGTAAAGCATCAAACTTATGATCTCATAAGGGAGATATCCTTGAAGCATATTCATTCTGTGTGTGGATTATTTGAGCAAGGTTCTGGAAAAAGAGAGCTTGGTGAACCTGCTGCACCTACATCTTTGGCTGTAAACATTTCACTTTGTTTTCATTAATACAAATCTATGCTTGGCTTATTTCCTTTAAAGTTTGTGTACGTTTCATGAACTTGTTTATGTTATATATCCATTATGAAGCTAATCATGGTAGAGTAATAATTATTTCTCGTTGTTGTTGCTCATTGTATTGTGGGACCTTCTGAAGAACTTGGAGATCAATATCATCTTGGATCGAGCAAGGAAAAATGTCAGTAAAAGGTGTTTACACTTCTTCCTTCTTCTTCTTTGAGTAGTTTAGCTTCATGAAAAGGAATGTCAGTGTCCAAAATAACACTTTTATGTCTTGGTCTTAGGAGTCTAGAGCCCAAGAGAGAATCCTCTTGTCTGCAGGGGGATTTCTCTGTAACACCAGTTAGTCAGTCATAACCAGGAAGTGCAAGTACTGGGAGGATATTGGGATACCCTGGTAGGTCACAACTAGGACCGTTAGGTTTTATTTTGATAGAAGTAGTAAGATCAACAATGGATGGTAACGTGGGAGGTTTGAATGCTCGATACTTAGAATTCTAGGGTAAGGGAGACAAAGATGTTGAGCAACATTAGTTCTTATGCGAATAAATTTGGAGGTCCAGAGGGACTCCGGATGCGAATAAATTGGTATAATTCTAGAATACCTTGAGAGGTCGCGCTCTCAAGTGGTACATGAATTTTATTGATCCAGGAGTGCCAGGAATGAAAGGTCAAGCATTCACACTTGAATAGGTATGGGCAAAGTTCATAGCAGAGTTTAAGCTACCTTAGTTAGAACAATAGGATCTATAATAGTTGTGTGAGATTCAACAAAGGGAAGGTGAATCAGCCTGGGAATATAGACATAATTTTAAAGATTCTATAGGGATGTTAGCGCATCTAATTCATGAAGAACATCAAAGAGAATGGTATATTTAGGGATTTATACCTCTGAAATAGATGCTATTAACACAAAAATGGATAGCCACTTTGACAAATGCCTGGGAACAATCAATGAATATTAAAGCCATGGAAGGATATCCAGGGAGCCTAAGAGTGAGCAGACCCCAAACACATGCAAATTTGGTACAACTACAAGGGAAAATGTCCGCGCTTACAGAGAAGATTCAAGAATTGACGATACCCAGACCAGGACGGTTGCAAGTCTAGTGTACCAGATGTTACACAAAAGGACATATGGTGAACAGATGTCCACAAATGAGGGGAATGGGACCTCCTCAGAATCCGATGGGACCTCCATCAAGACCCACAGGAGGAGTTGAGAAAGTATCTTCGAATTTACCATTCCATAACCCCACCCTATATCATTCTTTTCCAGGTAATCAAGCAGTGCCAACAGTTGAGTATTGCGAGATTTGTTGAATCCATGGGAACGGGCCAAGACAATGCCCCATTATTCATAAGTATTCAACAATATCAAACAATGTGCACTACGAGTTTTGTGAAGCTAACACACATACTACCAATCAATGTAGAGAATTGTATGCACTTATGGATAGGCTAGATCAAACAACATTCAGTGTGAATGAAACCCCTCAAGGAATCAGAAGAGGTCAACGAGGTGGAGCTGAAGGATACTTCAAAGGAGGAAGAAATGGGGGAAGAGGACCAAGTAGATGCTACATCTATGACAACAAAGGGTGCATGGCTAGAGATTGTCCTCATCCATGGAGGTCATGATGATCTCATTGTAGAACCAATGGGCATGCAGCTGAAGACTTCCCAGAACTAATTGCGAAATGGGAATATGGGGTACGTCAATGAGGAAATAAACTCATCAGTTCAGAGATAAAGAGAGTTATTAAAGGGAAAATTCCCAACATTAATATCGTTACTTGAGGAGGGGAAAATACTAGCTTAGATGCCAACGATTTTCCTCAGATCCAGAGAGAAACACCTAAGGAGGACAAGTAGGATCCTCTAAAACATAAACTATTATTTAAAAATTCCATAGAAGTATTTCAGAATATCCTTGGCCCTGAGATGCAAGAGAAACCCCATCAACCTGTCATTTACCTTAATATTGTGCAAGTACCTACTTCACCCCCTGCACCCAAAAACCTAGTAGTCCCAAGGAGACAACCTGAGAAACCACAAAATGTAGTCAACCTTTGGTCTCAGTTATTTTATGATATTCTTTGGAATGACCAGTTGACAGAGAAGGTGTTCAATGCACTGTACCTAGTTCTAGGGAATGAAGAATCTCCAGAAACAAGAATAAGAACTAATATTCTCGACAAGAATACTCAGAGAGTGCAGATATTCTTGGGAATGACCAGTTGAGAGAGAAGGTGCGCAATGCATTGTACCTAGTTCTAGGGAATGAAGAATCTCTAGAAACAAGAATAAGAACTAATATTCTCGAGAAGAATACTCAGAGAGTGCAGAGAAGGAAAGTATGAATTGGAAAAGAGTTTATATTAATATCCCAACTAGACGAATTTGAGATTAAGGATGTCATTTTATGTCTAGGGTCTGATGTTAATATACTACCTAAAAATACTTGGGAAGCCTTAGGAAAACCCAAGTTGACATATTCTCCAATCCAGTTAAGAATTGCCAATCAATATTGTATTTTCCCAATAGGAAGACTAGAGAGTGTGGAAATAGATTTTGTGGGAGTGAAGATTGTAGCTGATTTTGAGATGATTGAAATCATGGGGTATAAGGACCCTTATCCTGCATTACTTGGTATTGATTAGGCTTATGACAACTATGCAGTGATTTACCTAAAGAAAGACACTACGATATTTGAGGTTGATTGAATAAAAGTAGTTCAACCCTTGGATCCATATGTAGGCCCTCGACACACGGAGCCAAATGAAAACAATATGGAGGGAGAAGACTTGGATCAATTGTACATTGTAACAAAAGGAACAAGATAAGACTACATAAATCCCATGGTTGACAAATCAGTAAGTTGGAGGAGAAGACAATCATCAGACGATGATTCATAACTGGCATTTGACAGTTGGAAACAAGGCTCATATGAAATATTTTCAAGAAGATGCACAACTATCAGGGGAACTAGATGGGTTGGAACCGAGGTTAGAGAAAACCTAATATATGATGGTACCTCAGGACTTGATATTTTTGTGGTCATCATGGAAAAAAAGGTAGTGGAGGATCAATAAATCATAGTATTGTATTTATCCATCCAGGATACCCCTGCCAGATGGTGGGCCAATCACAAATCCTTAGTTAAAAATTGGGATGATGTGAATCAAGCTCTCAAATACAGATTTCAAGATAAGGAGTAGCTAGAATCAAAGATGGAAATAGATTTCCACGTTGCACAGCTATTCAATGAATAGTCTGATCCTAAAGCACATATTGAATAATGCGTGAGACAGTGGCAAGTTGTAGAAATACCATCTCGCTTCTGGTTTCAAGTATTTCCCCATTCAGTAGGTCAAATTTTGAAAGCTTGGTTCATGCATGAAGAAACCAGAAGACAGACTAGGGACTCGCAAACATTGGCATATCACTTTTGCAAGGACTTCTCATTTACAATTATGTAACCTGAGCTTCAAGTAGTCCTGCAAAGAATTAAAGAATTCCTTTTTTAAGATACTAGTAAAAGGAAATTAGACCTAGTGGTATATGAAAGGCATAGCCAAGAACTTCAATCCAACCTCCACCTAAAATTGGATGAGAGACCTATAGAATGTTATAATATTGAGAAGGATTTGGAAATCCCAGATGATTTAGAAGAATTGAGAAACTTAGCCATTAAGGAGACATAAGGGAGTAGAGAAATACAAAACATCATACCTATCCAGACCGATGGTTCTTATAATCACCCATTGAAGTTGCACAAAGTCAATATAAGGACCACATAGAAACCTAAGATAGCTATGGTGGGAGACTACTGAGATGAGAAAACTAGTCAAGAAATACATAGCCTATTGCGAGAGTATGAGTACTTGTTCCCAAATACATTTTCATAGTTAAAAGGGATCAAGGGAGCTATGGGAGAGATGACAATTGAACTAAAAACAAGATCAAATCCTGTAAGGCATATGCCACATCTCCTTAACCCTAGAGTGAAAGAGAAGGTTAAGAGGGAAATAAACAAGATACTAGAAGATGGACTAATTTTTGCAGTGGAAGAAGCCAAATGGGTTAGCCCAATAGTCATCCAGAGAAAGAAAGGAACATAGGACATTAGGGTTTGTGTAGACTATAGAAGACTTAACTCTGCTTGTGTGCATGACCCGTTTCCAACACCTTTTACTGATGAGGCTCTAGAATAAGTTGCGGGGAAAGAGTCTTACTCATTCACAAATGGATTTTTGGGGTATCACCAAGTAAGGATTGTTTAAGAAGACAAAAAGAACACCACATTCATAACATAATGGGGGTAATTTTCATATAATGTGATGTCATTTGGATTAAAGAGCGCCCCTGCATCTTTTTCTAGGATTATAATAGCAGCTTCTCGATAATTTATCCACAAGTTTCTAGAAGTTTATATGGATGTTTGGACGATATACAGTCTATTAAAGGAACATGTAGTGCTACTACATCTGATGTTTGACAGATGTAGAGAATTGCAGATATCGTTGAACCTCAGAAAGTGTATCTTTTGTGTACCACATAGAAATTTGTTAGGCCACATAGTATGCCGAGAAGGAGTACTGGTAGACCCAGCCAAAGTTATGTTTATTGTTAACATGCCACCACCTGTGAGTGCTAAGCAGTTGCGCTCCATGCTGGGGCACACGCGGTACTATCGCAGGTTTATCAAAAGATATTAAAAAATCACTGCACCTATGGGAAATAGACTAAAGAAGGCAAAAGTGTTCCAATGGACTCGAGAGTGTCATAGAGCGTTCGAGATCCTAAAGGAAAAGCTCAACACAAAAAATATTATGATATTTCCAAACTGGGAAAATGAATTTCATGTACACATAGATGCATCAAGTATTTCCTTGGGAGCCATATTAGTGCAACCAAGAGATGGATCCATGGATCATCCTATATATTTTTCTAGCAGGAAGTTGTCGCAATTTGAGCGCAAATATACAACCACAGAAAGGGAGGGTTTAGATATGATTTATGCTTTGCAAAATTTTATCCATTATTTGTTAGGATCTCATTTTAAGTTCTTTACTGATCATTCTTCATTGAAATATCTAGTTAATAAACCTGTTCTGGAAGGAATAATTTGTCGATGGTTTCTACCGTTTCATGAATTTTCTTTTGAAGTGATCATTAATCCTGGAATATGCAATGTCGGGCCTAATCACCTATCTAGATTAGATTCGGGAGAAAGTGGCAGAGAAATCAATGATCAGCTCCCATATGTAGACTTGTTCTAGGTTGATCCCATGCTAGAATACCTAGAAGAAATAACAGTCTTTTTAAGTACAGGGGCCTGCCCATAAATGTACTCCACAAGTCAAAAACATCATATGGTGGTTAGAGAAATGGACTATCAATTGATTGTAGGGAAATTATATAAGTTGGGGCTGGATAGTATCCTCAAGAGATGTGTCTTAGATCATGAAAGAAAAGACATACTATGGGATTTCCACAGTGGAGTTGCAGTAGGTCATGTTGGAGGAAAGGCCACTGCACATAAAATCCTCCAAGCTAGACTATGGTGGGCTATGCTCTTCAAGGGTGAAAATACATATGATATATCATGCGATGTTTGTCAAAGAGTGGGTAAAAAATCATGACAAGATGAATTACCTCTTCAGTCAGTTCAATCTTTACAATCATTTGAGAAGTGGGTGGTTGACTTCATTGGGCCGATCAACCCTAGAGCTAAGCATTCAAAGGATAGGTATATTATTACCGCAACTGATTACCTTACATGTTGGACTGAGAAAAAACTATCCATGATTGTTCGATTGATACTGATTCTAGGTTCATTTTTTAAAATATTATCACTCAGTTTGGATGTCCTAGGAATCTAATCAGTGATAAGGGAGCTCATTTTATTAGTAGAACAATAACCAAGCTTACAACATAGTTCTTGATACAACATCATAAAAGTAGTCCCTACCATCCCTAAGCCAATGGAACAGTAGAGGCATTTAAAAATATTTTGGAGAGAGGATTAACAAATATGTTTTGCGCAAACAAGGAGGATTGGGATGAAAGAGTTTCAACAGTGTTATGGGATGACAGGAAAACCACAAAGAAACTCCACAAGTACATCCCATTTCAGCTAGTTTATGGGAAAGAGTCTGTGGTACATGCCGAATTAATTACTCCAAGTTTATACATTGCACATATTACACACATGACATAGGATGAATCAGTTGCACAAAGGCTCATGGACTTACAAAAACTTGAAGAGACCAGGTTTTTAGCATATTTTCACCAATCAATTGAGAAAGAAAGGCAGAAATCTTGGCATGACAGACACATTAATACCAAGTTATTTTCCCAAGGAGATAAGGTGCTACTTTATGACAGTCTGTACCAGAAACATCCAGGCAAGTTGCGCATGCATTGGTTGGGACCATTTATAGTTGTGGAGATCCAACCTTCGGGAGCATTCTGACTCGCACAACTGGATGGTATGTTGTGTCCAAGTTGGGTGAACGATGCTCACCTGAAACCCTATATCTCTCATAACTGAGCTAAAGGATTGTTGCTCTAGTCTGAAGGAGCATGTATAGTAGTTAGATTTGAGTTGTTTTCTTTCAATTTCTGTGAATTCAGTTAATAAAGTCAAAGAGTTCATTGTTGCACCACGACATGTACTTCATTTGTTTTATGTCTAAGTATTGGTTGATGTAGAACTACTTACTCAACAACGTCAGATTAGAAGAGTCATGAAGCTATTAATGATAGTCATTAAATATGACGGGGACCCCTTTGTGGTCAGAGGGAGAGCGAATCAGAATGCAATCCTTGTCCATGTGCCACATGAACCTAGTCTAGTCACAGCCTTTATTATTGCTACAATACTCCTCTGAATTCAGTTAAACCATAAAGTTGTGATACGTGAAGATGCCATCGATATTTGTGCCAACATTCTTACTCGATAAACGGTAAGGTCTAGAATCGAACATGTCCCTGACCAACTTCCCCAATAAATTTCAAGATCACCCGAGAGATTTACCCCATTAACCAATCCTATTGAACAACTCAGATCCAAGTTGCGTATATAGGGTAATGATGAATAGAAGTGATTACAGAACTTTCCAGCTAATCTTGGGTATAAGGTTCTATGTGCTCGGTGTAGGAAGCATTGTTTCCCAGAGAGAACTTAGTGATTTTTCAAATCCTTAAGTGTGAGCAAGCCTATGTAATCCCTCGACCCGTAGTCATGATCTCCAATCCCCGTGTCGCCTGCTGAATTTGTTGATAGTTCAAACTCATAATGCTGAGAGCTACAGGAAGCCGAAGTGTTGTTTCAAAGGAAGAAGTACTAAATGAGCCTTGTGACTCTCAGGTTGAGATCATGGGTGATCTCAAAGAAAAGGTTGAGAAAGTCAAGCTCCTCGACCTCGACTTGATAGACCAAATCTTGTTCCCTCAAATGAACATTGATTTCCTCTGGAGTGTCACTTGAGGCGAGTTGGGAGGCATGCAATTTGTGCCAAAGCCCGAGTTTATCAATTTTTTCAACTCTACCATTATGAACCTCAGGGACTTACCAGTTTTTGACACCACTAGGGAAGTTGCTAGGTGTACCAAGTTTTTGATCAACGTGGTACATGAAAAAAGCCTGTGGTTGGATAGGATATATCCAATCCACGCAGAATACATTCACCAGCTTATGTGACTATCCATAGAAGGGGAGGGTGTGCCTAAAGGTTTCCAGGGTCCCAACAAGCACAACAAGAAGAAGCGGGAGCCCATTCTATATGAGAGGTTCCATACACAGAGGGGGGCGACGCACAGTCAATATTGACCCCATAATACCTGAGACGTTTAGGACCAGTTGCTACATAATTTCTAGCAAGGTCATGAGGTCCTACTACAAGGGATAATGCACACTAGATGCTTTATCAATGGTATATTTTTGCACCAATGGTGTTGTATTCAACTGGTTCAGCTACCTATTGGAGGAACTCCTCATGGCCTATGAAGAATCCCAGGAGAAAGGTGGTCCTTTCACCTACAGATATTTGTTACTCGCATTTGCAATGTTGAAGTGGACGCCACCCGTCGAAAGACAACCATCGCTAGCGGACAAGGGGTGCTTGGAAAAAACGTTTGAGCCTTGGCATTCAAGGTCAGACTTAGAGAAAACATCCTTCAACAACACAATGTTCTCCAAGTGGTACAACAGGTTGATCGACGCAACACAGAGGTTGTGCATTCCATAGGAGCTACTCAATTGCAACATGTAGAACATTTCATTTAGCATGAACCTCCACCACAAATTTGTGTGGCCAAGATATGCCAACAGGTAGGATTTCCATTCATGCATGTTGCCATTCTATTTGGACGAGGAGGCCTTCGATAAATAGGTTATGTTGTGTCCTGGAGTCAAATGTAACTCGCGCAAGTCAGGGATGCATTATGTTCTATATGTGGATATACTAAAGAAGAGAGGTCAAGAAGCATGGTAGGAACGATCTTAGGCTCATAGGTACAAAAGAAAGAAACCTCGACACAGACGAAATCTGACGAGGAGGAAGAGATGTAGCCACAGGATCACAAAAAGAGAAAACTATCAATGTTCCTGCAACTGTTGGAGCAATCCATGTTGACAGGTAAGGATGTCAACGAAATCCTCAGTGTTGCATTCATTATAGATCCAATGGGAAAAAAAATGAGGACACGGATCTCATCGAGCAAGGTTATGAACCCCCAACCCATTTCATCCACCATCCCCTGCACTCGCTCAACGGCTCGAGCAGCCCATATCATAGACATTTAGGATGACCCTGAGCTTGACACCACTCCATCCACCACCATAATCATTGAGAAACCTCCATCACCACCAAAACCTTAGTCGCCACCACTAGAAACCACCATTCCATTCCAAACCATCAACCCGAATCCATGCAAGTGGATTACCCATAGATACCAAAGCAGAGGCCAAAACTCCTTGGTCCAAACCTAGAAGTATCTAGATAGAGGATACAACTAACTAGGCCAAAACCTAAAGCCCAAGACCATAACCTTTGTGCCAATAAAGTACATTTCATCTTCAACGAAGATGCAAGCAAAACCAAAGCCACAAGCCCTAAGTCTGCAATGCACATCCTCAATGACTAAGGTTGAGGGTGTTGTTGGAACTGCAACCCTAGAGGACATGGTCCACAAAGAATCATAGATACCAAAGGTTCAGAAGGAACCTGAGTTGAATTTAGGACAAAGCACAACATCAACGCAAGAACGTATGGAGCTGGTCCTCCAAAACCTTCAACAGTGTGCATAGTTGTTGCAACTTTGCTTGGCCAAGACAGAAGTAATAACTCTCCTACCATCAGTGTTGAAGTTGAGGATTTCACCAAGACCATTGATAGGAGAGGAGGAGGTGGAGACTCCCTCAGAGAATTCAATGACCAGTGGAATTCCATTGTGGGTCTAACCACCCAGGAACACCACCCCTTCCGTCGCTGACCTTGCACAATGTCCAAAAACGCAGCTAGTTGGAATGATCAGGGATTCAACTAATCAATTGGAGCAGAGGCTCCAGTAGGCCAAAAGGACTATAGAGTTTTCAAAAGAGTAATCACTCCTTTCTCAAGCACACAAAACATAGGAAGAATTTACCAAGATATAGGTGGAGCATAAACTATAACGAGTCCGGGAGAGGCTAGTTGAAGCCTAACCGAAAATAAGGTAGCACCCCAACTTGCAGAATTCAGTGATGCAAGAGAGCCTGAGAATTAGATCAAATTACTTGAGGGAGCATGGTCACAGCTGGCCATCCATGCAAAGAAGATGGAAGAGAAGTTGCGGCAGAGTCAACAAGAAGCAGAGAGGAAACCTTGGAAAGTGAAAGAATAGATGGAGAAGGTAGTGTTGGAAGGTAATAATGCTCGAGCAACACTACACAAGAGCACAATTGAGTGCACAAAGATATTTTGAGAAGTCAACGAATCGATGGAAATTATATAAAGGAGAAACCAAACCTTAGAGGATGTGCACGAAATAATACAGTTGTTGAATGAATAAGTTACGGTCACCATGAAACTTCTGGAGCAACCAGAGAAGTTCTATCAAATTGTTAAGCCCTAAATAGTGGCTCCTTAACCCTTAATTGAGGCATATTACATTAGTAGTGTTATTTTATTTATGTCGGCTTTACTCCATTAGTTGTAATTATACCTCCTAGTCTCCTATATATACCAAGGAGACATTTTCATTTTGAATCATCTTGTAATTGTACAATTATTTTGGCATAAGGAGGTTTCCCCCTCAAAGAGGCTTATTATCTGAATTTATCTCTTTTTCAAGGTGTTGAGTACTTATTCTTAGGTTTTTCTATGCTATATTGATTTTTGGTTCTTAACATATGGTATCAGAGCTCAAGGTCTTGG
>JASDQU010372765.1:6105-18949 GCA_032191745.1 Picea mariana
TTCTATTTTGACTGCACCTCCGTAGTATCATTAACCCTCCATTTCATCCACAATTAGTTTGCCCATCCACAAATTTCCCTCCATTTCATCTACCTCATATAGAAACCCACCCATGCGGCCCCCAACCTCCACCTATTCTCCAAGCAAATTGCGTCCTAACCGGCCCAACCATATTGCATTGGGGCACCCGTTTATGTATTTGTACACTCATCCCAAATTATTCTTTATTCATTTGGTACATTGTAAAAATCCTTTGTTTCCAACATTTACATATCTTTTTGTCGTCACCTTTGGCGACCTTCTTCCCTTTTTGGAAAATGCAACCCATGTCACCCTTGGTTGGGGCACTCCTTATCATCTACTCATGTTGACATCGTCCATATACTCCGAGTATCCCACAGGCCACTTATCTCTGCTCTCTGAGTTTGTCCACTTTGTCCCGCCTCTGGCACAACTTATCCCATGTCTTTTTGTCCCCCTGACACTCGACCTAGTTGAACAGTTGCAGCCACTTATACTTCGCACATACCCCCAACCAAGGGCAGTATTGAGTCTTCATACATCTTGATTTCTTCCATGTACCTCCTCAGTTCCTAACATCACCTAGTAGATTTTACAAATCCCTTTGCTTCTTGGAGTCGCGTCCCCCTTTTTGTTGACATCAACACAGTTTCCAAAAGGGTGACATTATCTTGACTCTCATTGCCTTTCCAACGAGAGGTCTCGGACGGCATAGGGAGAACCACAATTGCTCCCTGCTGTAGTTGACCCCCATAACATTCGACTTCAACACTTTTTCATGTTATGGTGGGTCTTACTTTGCAACTATTGCAGTTATTTTTTATATTTGTCGAAGACCTATGAACTTGGTTGGGCTATCAATGCCTATAGAGTCCATGATACTTCTTACAGGTATCCTTGCCTACTGTTCAGAGTATGTTCCTCATCAGACTTGTCCTCTGCCTTTATCAAAACTGCCCCTGAGGGTGCTGCAGTGATCTACATCAACACACAGTTTCAGTTATTGTACAATGCCATTCTTTTTTGAGTTACATGACACGAGCATGGGGCACGCCCGCCTTGTTTGTTCACAATTTATTTTTACACACCTTATGGAAGGTTAAGTTCTATAGGTTCCTTTCTCCCTCCAATGGGTCACTCTTGATACTCTCACTATCACTCTCTCTTACAACAACACTCTCAGTAGAAGAAACATTGATGAATTTTGGCTATACGTATGCTCCTAACCTCATCCATCAGGGGGCATCTGTTATCACTGAAATTTCGTCCGTAAATGGTTACAGGAATCCAGAATCGTCAAACAGTTATGAGGTCACCCATGGACCAAAATTACCACAAAAGCATTTCCAAAAGGTCCAAAACTATAAAACCAGTGATAAAATTAAAGTGTGGTATGACTACACAGGGTGCGCGTGCACATGCGCTATCCAGAAATGTAGGAAAAGTGCACAAGTGCACGATGTGTGACTGTGGTTGCTAAAATCCACGCACATCTGAGAACAACGCATGTATGAGATTGGTCGACCTCCCACCCACTTTTGGTTTAGCTTCCAAGTTGATTTGACACCCAAATCTCGGCTGAATCTGACTGGGTGGCTGGTCAAAGACCTAAAAATGCTCTAAATATCCTCTTTTCACACTACAAGCTGGTTGCACAATACCTCAAAGAGGTGCTATAAAACAAGGCCATGGGTGCTCTTCATTTTCAAGGAATTCATTAGCAAAGTTATGTTGTTGCTATTCTCTTGAGGAATCCTCTATTCTCATCAAGAGTATACTAGCACCATTACATTGGGCAATCCATCTCACCTCTTGAGTGGATTAGCTTGGGATTTTTTCACCATTTCATTTAAAGTTGTAAGAAGAACTTAGTTGTGGGAGTCCAAGAGCCCTCCCTTGGAGGAAGAAGGGACCCAAAGTCCTCTTTATTCTTGGTGTTTTGTTTCACTAATATAATCCTTGCCATTGGTGACATGAGTCTTATTGGTTTTTTGTTCTTATGTCCTTATGCTCATTAGTTTAGTTGTTCTTTTATTTCTTAGTTTAATTCTTAGTTGTTCTTTTATGTTTCTTTATCTAACCCTTTTCCTTTACAGTTGTGTTTCTTAGCTAACCCAACTAAGCTTATAAGCACCTATGTTTTGCTCATTTAGGTGACAAAAGAGGCACAACAATGTTGAACACATTAATGAGAGTAGGATCGCATGGAAGAAGTTCAAGAGATATTTTTAGAAGGAGTGTCTTTTAGAGCACTTCCATAACAATAAAATGCAAGAGTTCTTTTAACTCAGGTTGGGAAGCATGACCATGGAAGAATATGAAGAAAGGTTCTTGGGATTGTTGAAGTATGTGTGGTTTATCAAGGATGAGAAGGTGAAGATACATAGGTATTAGGTTTATCAAGGATGAGAAGGTGAATATACAAAGGTATTGGGTTTATCAAGGATGAGAAGGTGAAGATACAAAAAAATTGAAATAGACTATCAAGAAGGCTAAGTACATGTATGAACAAGAAAAGGGTAGGGATTCCTTACATAAATCTTGGAAGGATAAGAAGAAATATAAATTTTATTAGAGAAATAAGGGATCCAAACCTCCTTTCAACAGAAACATTCCTAATAAAAATCAGCAAGATCAGTCTACTAAGGATGAGTCCAAGAGAGAAGACTCCTTGGGAAAAAGTCGAAGACCACCAATCCAATGTTTTGGATGCAAATAAGACCACATGCACAAGGATTTCCCTCATAGAGGAGATAAAATGAAGACTATGCACAACATCCAAGAGGCTACAATAGTAGAATACATAGGTAGAAGTATTCCAAGAATATGTTCAGCCTTAGAAGACCGATAAGCAGAATACCAATCCAATATGATTGAAGTGAAAGGTAAGATCATTAATCATCTTGTTGCTATTTTAATTGATTTAGGAGAAATCCATTGTTACATTGATTCTAAAATAGTGGGAATCTTCCATTTGGAGAAAAGTAAGCTTGGAAAATCAAGTTTGGTTTATCTAACCACTAGAGCCAAATATGGATCAATGAGACTATTAAAGGTTTCCCAATAAATCTGAATGGAGTGAGTACTAATGCTGATACAGATATCATCCCATTAGGATCTTATGATATCATAATTGTAATTGATTGGTTGGACCAACATCATGTTGTGCTAGATTGTCATAGCAAGATATTTACATGTCTTGATGAAGAAGGAAAGAAAATCACTATGAAAGGAATTCCAAGACTCATTTCTATAAGGGAAATTTCAGCCTTACAACTGAAGAGGTTTTTAAGGAAAGGATGTCAATTGTATGAAAATCATTGTGGAGGAGATAGAAAATACCAAAGGGACGACTTAAATATTATTCAGTATTAAAAGAGTTTGAAGATGTATTCCAAGAAATACCAGGATTTCCACCCAAGAGGGAAATATATTTCTCTATTGATTTAGTACCAAGAGCTACCACGGTATTAAAAAATCCTTACAAAATGAGTACACCAGAATTAAAATAATTACAAATGTAACTGGAAGAATTGTTTAAGAAAGGTTACATACGCTCTCGTGTTTCACCTTGGGGAGCACCGATATTCTTTGTCAAAAACAAGGATGGAACATTGAGACTGCGTATTAACTTTAGAAAGCTAAATAAAGCCATTGTGATGAACAAATACCCTCTACCCCAAATTGATGACCTCTTTGATCAAATAATAGGGGAAACTATATTTTCAAAGATGGAAATGAGATCAGGATACCATCATTTAAGAATCAAGGAAGAATACATTAGTAAGACAACTTTTAGAACCAGGTATGGACATTATGAATTTGTAGTGGTGCCATTTGGAATGACCAATGCACTAGCTATATTTATGTGTTTAATGAATGACATATTCATAAATTATCTGGATAAGTTTGTCATTGTGTTCTTGGATGACATACTTATCTATTCTAAGCCAGAGGAAAAACATTAACATCACTTGAGGTTGGTGTTGCAGGTGCTAAGGGAACATTAATTGTATGCCAATTTAAGAAAGTTTCCTTCTTACCAAGAACAAATCCATTATTTGGGACATATTATTTCAAAAGAAGGTATATAAGTAGATCCATAGAATATTGAAGCAATTCAAGCATGGAAAACACCGAAGAATGTTTCAGAAGTCATATCTTTTATGGGATTAGTTAGTTACTACATGATATTTATAAAAGGATTCTCTAATATTGCTCATCCCATCACTTCTTTGCAAAAGAAGGGAATTAAATTTTTGGAAAGTAGAGTGTGAAGAAAATTTCAATTTGTTGAAAGAATTACTTACTAGTGCACCTATTTTAAAGATTACTGACCCAAATGATATTTTTGTTGTATGTATAGATGCATGCAATGAATGACTTGGTGGAGTCCTCACTCAAAATGGACATGTAATTAGTTATGAGTCCAGAAAGAATAACGAACATGAGAGGAATTATGTCATACATGATTTGTAGATTTCTACCATAGTTCATGCATTGAACATGTGGAAGCATTATCTCATGGGAAAGATATTTGAATTAATAAAATACCACAGTGGTCTAAAATATCTTTTTGAACAACCAACTTTGAATGTCAGAAAGACAAGATGGTTGGAATTTTTACGTGAGTATGATTTTGACATCAAGCATATCAAATGAAAAAAAAAACAAAGTTGTTTATTCACTTTGTTGAAGGATACATCTCATGCATGATATAGCCATTAGTATGCATCAGTCATATTTGAAGAGAAGAATTTTGGATGTCTCTATCACAGATCAATATTATCTACAAGTAAAAGAAAGTTTACAATGGGAAAATGTACATCAGAAAATTAAAGAGTATGGGATTAAGGAATATGGATTACTTATGCATAAGAATAAAATTTATGTTCCTAGTTCTTGAGAACTTAGTAATTTGGTACTAAAGGAAATGCATAGTGATCCATATGCCAAACGTGCAGGCTACCAGAAAACAATTGCAGCAATAAGAAGATGATTCTTTTGGCCTGGGATGAAGAAGGATGTTGCTAATTACATTGTCATATGTATGGAATTTCAGAGAATGAAGGTTAAGTATAGACACCCACCGGTTTTGTTACCACCATTACCAATTCCAGAGAAGAAATGGGAAGTGGTAACCATTGATTTTATAACTAAGTTTCATATGACAACAAGGAAACATGATTCAATACTAGTAGTGGTTCATAAAATGACAAAGGATGCTCATTGTTTTATGTAAAGATGACTCATACAACAACTAAAATTGCAGAAACTTGCATGAGGGAAATTGCTGGGTTGCATGGAATACCTAAGGAAATTGTCTCAGACAGAGACACACAATATACTTCAAATTTATGGAGGGTATTATTTAAAGGATTTGGTACAAATATGAACTTTAGCACAACATACCATCCACAGTCATATGGGTATATGTTATAGGATTAATCAGCAAATGCAGACATAAACAGATCTCCCTAGATCCCACTAGAAACTAGAAAAAAACATAACAGAACATGATACTTTCCCTAAGTTCTACTTATTGAGTTTACTAGTTAACAAGAGATAGACAACATACCGTTTAAATGTTATTTCCTCTTTCCATTTCCATCCTAGCTCCACTCCGATGCTCTTGTGATATTGAATCTGCAAGGGAACACAAGCCAACCAAAGTGAAATAAACACAATGTACTCAACAAGAACTTGTGTATGTGATCAAGGAATCATACAATAAAACAAGACTAGTTTTATGCGAAAGAAACATATTGTTGTATCATATTAAAATGAAAGTGGATATTACAACCAAATCCTTCATGTTGCAAGGTCCCCTTTCAATGGCCCTTTTCTCCAACACACACACCTTTTCTCCAACCTTGAATGAACAAGATCCACAATGACTTGATGAACTAAAATGAGGCTCTCAAGCATGATCTAATGCATAACTCTCCATACAATTCTTAGCCTATTCAACCTTATCCTTTTCCATGAGAGATCCCTCTTTATATAGCGTGAAAGAGAGATGGATGAGGGGATTAGGATGATCCCACCAAATCAGAGAAGAGAATAAGATCCAAACCATTCAGAAGCCCACCTCATCTTCTAGAAGATCTCCTTCTAAAACATTCGTGAAACTTGACCTTTCCTTAGCTTTTGGCATTGTCGCACCTTAGGTATAGTGAATCCTGCGGAGACGTCATAGTCTATCCCTAGAGTAGGGGGCGATGATCAGGCATCATCACACCCTATGTATAATGCAGCCTGTGACGCCCTTCCTTAATAGGGTTTTTGAGAAGAGAAAGTCATTCACTTTCCTCATGGAGAAAGACTCTTTCTATCTTTTCATGGGAACATGAACACATGTTATCAATGGATCAATGGGGTGACCCAAAATAATGTGTAACAGAATTCCCCCAAAGTATGAAGCTGGAACTCGTGACAGTTGAAATACTTTGTAGAATGTGTGTTTGAAACAAGGAGTGCACCGATCAGGAACCTACAAATAGTAAAACATCAACATGATAATATACCATTGTCCGAGGTAGGTATTCCCATACTTAGATTTACAAAATTTCAAGTGAGTCATGGCCACTAAATATACACTATGGATCAATGTAATTGTGAATCAACATAGCCACCAGGAATACATTGTGGATCTACGCTCTAAAATGACTCAAATTCGGACATAGCCACGAGACATACAGAGTGTATCTATGTGTCATTATAAATCATGAATACTCTGTTGCAACCTGGACCAGAATGATGTGATCTAGGGTCTTCATTTCCATCGTCCCTAAGTATGAATCTAACCATGTGATTACAAGTGTTGAAGTCAAACAAGGTAGAAACCACTTGATTACTGACCAATGATGAGAACCATTAACAAGCGCGAGGGAAATCACCATTGATGTCAATGACTCCCAAGGTACCCCAGTACRATCCAACGAATGTGAATGAATGATTTGAAGTCAAACACTCRATGGAATCTTCCATTCATGGGTCAATGATGTCAACCCACTATTGGAAGTGAAAAAAACTGTCATTGAGGCAWGCATGATCTAAGGTACTAAATGATTTCTAAGTCTCGTTCCTGGATAATGTGMTAAATTCAACAGGAAAATATTCATCACAGGAGGGCCTTGATGTATCCCCCATCAATGACATAAAATATGTAACAGATTTGAGGTAGATCAGAGTATGAAGTGATTTGAACTGACACAGGGAAGGCTAACATGGTAGAATATTTATAACTRCAGATCGCCGAATTGATAGAAGGCTTATTTTGGTTGGACTTCTCTTGAACATATGAATGACATGAAAATGGTCTTGGCAACATTGACTCAAGGAGGACCCAAMAGATAGACATGMAGATGGTCAAATGAGAGACAAATGGATTTCCCAACCCAGATACAATGATGAAGGGGGGTGTCATGTTCAAGAGTGATTATTACTGCCACTAACACAAATACAGAGACATTTCTTTCCCAATTTCCCCCCACCATTTCTGGTGATTACCTCTTTATTTTTATGCAAGCTTGAGGAGGATAACATATTCTTATTGATGTAAGCTCATCCTTCAGATGAGTCCCTCTGAGTATGCTTAACGAACCCTAAGAAGGAGTGGTTTGGTCCCATATGGTTCTTTCAATGTTTGTTTAACGAGTCCAAAGAGAGAAAACTTAGGGGGTTTTCATGTTTAGAGAGTCTGAAAAACATTTAAAGAGAACTCCATCAGTTCCTTTTTCATAAATTAATCTGATGAGAACGAAAAAGTGATAATCTATTGCTCATCAGATGTTTTATTCAAATACTTTTACGAGCATGAAAAGAACAAGGTTGTTCGACAATCTTTTTGTTTTTATGGAGCTTGAAAAAATCTTAAAGAATAATCCATAGGCTTTGTTTTTTGTGTCACCATTACGAGTTCGAAAAAATGACAAAATACTACTCGATTACATTCTCATGGTTTCACGAGAGAAAGAATCAAGACTTGCTCAAAGTGTTTCCTGAAAAACCCTAAAAGGATCTGTACATGTGACAAAAAACAAACCAAAAAGAGGATCTTTGTTCCAACGTTTCACTCCTAGAATTTTTATCTGCAAAAATCAACCACTTGGGAGGTTATTAGAACTTTAGGGTTTGGATGAAGCATATAAAATAATATAAAATACAAATGAAAAGGTAAAAAATCAATAAAATGGGTAAAAACCATATTTCACTACATTTGTAACTTCACCCAAACATTTGCTCCAAACCCCCCTTTTACCTAGATTTTCTCCCCAGTATGGTCGCCAATTTTATTATAGGTTTAATCGGTAAATGCGGACATAAACAAATCTCCGTAGATCCCACTAGAAACTAGAACAAAACAAAACATAACATGATACTTTCCCTAAGTTCTAATTATTGAGCTTACTAGTTAACAAGAGACATACAATGTATCGTTTAAATGTCATTTCCTCTTTCCATTGTCATCCTAGATCCACTCTGATTCTACTGTGATATTGAATCTGCAAGGGAAAAAATCCAACCAAAGTGAAAGAAACACAATGTACTCAACAAGAACCCATGTATGTGATCAAGGAATCATTCAATAAAAAATGACTAGTTTTATGGGAAAGAAACATATTGTTGTATCATATTAAAATGAAAGTGGAGATTACGACCAAAGCCTTGATGTCGCAAGGTACCCTTTCGATTGACCTTTTCTCCAACACACACACCCCTTTTCTCCAACCTTGAATGAAGAAGATCAACAATGACTTGATGAACTGAAATGAGGCTCTCAGGCATGATCTAATGCAGAACTCTCCATACAATTCTTAGCCTATTCAACCTTATCCTTTTCCATGAGATATCCCTCTTTATATAATGTGAAAGAGATATGTATGAGGGGATTAGGATGATCCCACCAAATCAGAGAAGCGAGTAAGATCCAAACCATTCAAATGCCACCTCATCTTCTAGAATATCTCCTTCTAGAACATTCGTGAGAATTGACCTTTCTTTAGATTTCGGCATTGTCGCACCCTAGGTATAGTGCAACCTATAGAGACATCGTAGTCCAACCCTAGATCAGGGGGCGACGATCAGGACTTTTCGTACCCTATGTATAATGCATCCTCCGACGACCTTCCTTAATAGGGTTTTTGAGAAGAGAAAGCCAATCACTTTCCTCATGGATAAAGACTCTTTTTATCTTTTCATGGGAACATGAACACATGTTATCAATGGATCACTGGGGTGACCAAAATAATGTGTAACATTAGATAGAAAGAGTTAACCAAGTGATTGAGGACATGTTGTGAATGTATGTGATGGATAAACCATCTAAGTGGGAACATTACTTTCATTTGGTTGAGTTTTCCTATAATAATGGGTATCAAGCTTCATTGAAGATGAGCCCATTTAAAGCTTTGTATGGTAGGAAATGCATAGTAGTATTTGGGCCAAAATTGCTCAAGGATATGGAAGATCAAACTTTTAAAATTAAACAAAATTTGAAGGAAGCACAAGATAGATATAAGAGATATGCAGACAAGAATAGGATAGCTAGAGAATTTAAAGTGGGAGAGCATGTGCTTTTGAAATTGAATCCCAAGAAGAGCTCATTGAACTTGGGAAGATGTACAAAGATAGAAGCCATATTCTGTGGTTCATTTGAGATATTGGATAGAATAGGGCCATTTGTATACATGCTTTCATTTCCTTCTTCCGTGAATGTGCATAATGTATTTCATGTCTCTTTGCTGAAAAAGTATGTACATGATCCTAACCATGTTATTGATTGGAATTTGATTCAAGTGGATCTAGAAGGATACTTTCAAGTCCATCTAGTGCACATATTGGACAAAAAAGTCAAAATGCTTCAGAATTGAGTCATCTAACTGGTAAAAGTTCATTGGACCTGATACAATCTTGAAAATGGTACTGGGGAGCACAAAGATGTCATGCGGGTAGAGTACCTGTGATGTTTTGAAGAGTTTTGAAATTTTGATTTATGTGTTGTATATGCACTGATTAAAATGCCAAAATAAGGGGGAGGGGAATGTAATACCCCGGTTTTGAGTCCCCATATTGATAATTTATTTTTTTTATTTGATGAAAGGTCAGAGTGCTTGAACAATTAAAAGAGGTTGGAGTGCCTAGGAAATGTGATACATTGATCATTTTTTATAATAAAATACATCACTAGTTGTGAGATGGACAAGGACAAAATTTATATGGGGCTATGATTCCATGAGAGAGGGGGATAAATGGGTTAAGTATATTTTACACATATTGGAATTTTAGAGAGAAAGAAGTGGTTACATGAGCTTCTTGGGGAAAATACCATGTGGTTCTTGATTTGATGTAATTATATTAACACATCTTGTGGGTTGTTTGGAGGTTCATCGTCATCTTCTTCTTCTTCTTCATTCTCATGGTTTCCCATTCACTATTCCTCATTTCATTCTTGTTCTTGGTTGGGACATGGGGAATGGAATGATGAAGAAATAACCCAATGTTTTGTTGGATGTAGTAATGAATGATGTATTCTAGCCATGAATTGGTGCATGTATTCCTGAGATGCATTAGCATGTGCTAAACCTTGTTCAAAGTTGTGAATCATGAGAGTCCCATCATGGAGATTCTTGACTAGATGCACTGAAGCCCTGTAAAGAAGTGGATAGCCTAAGGGAATAAATGATAGTGAAGGGGGTTCATTGTCTTTAGATGGTGTGGGATGGAGAGAAGAGAGATAGTTTACTTTAATTGATATGTGTTGAGAAATGTGTGAGAGATTGAGTGTCGACTAGTTTGGGAAGATGTGTGTCTCTTTGGAACTCATCCTTGTGGATTCATAGCCCTAGCTCAAGGGTGACCTATTTTTGAGACTTGGAACAAAAGTGTCTAAGGTTGGGTGGAACGTCCTTGGTCTACAACAGGTTGGCGATTGATCTTATTAAAATATAAGTTCTCTCTGTCATGTGTTTCTCTGCTTGTATATTTATTTCCGCTCTGTATTCATTATTATCTCTGAGATTCATATTTAGAATATGCATACTTGTTGGTTATGGATGTGCATGTCATATTAGGAATGTATTTACACTGTAGCACAAATATTGATTATTGCATGTGTGTATTTCACACTTATTTATCAATTAAATGTTATCATATATCAGAATCAGTTCAAGAAGTTTTTTCTTTAGGTAGCACGACCCATCCTATAGGTGGCTAGGTATGTTATAGTACTAACATGTCTTATTCTTTCGACTTATCTAGGTTGCATATGTTTTTCCCTTAAGCTTCTAGTCATGGCATCCAAGTTTCTGTATAGAGGCATCAAATTGTACTATATCCCTAGGATCCAACTTGCTCTTTCCCTTGAGCAAGTGGGCTTGATGTTTACCACCAATATTTCCTTCTTCAAAAAATATGTGCTAATCAGTAACCAAAAGGATGAAAAAATATTCAAAGGTGAACTCCTTACCATGTTCCTTGCATGCTTTCCAATTGGTGTGAAAATTCTACATGAACACGTTGAATGGTGTTCTCAAATTCATCAGGACCAACTTGACGAGTTTTTCATCCTTCTTCTTATTAGAAAAACAAGATCACAGAGAAATAAAATAAGATAAATGCATAAATAAAACATAGAATATACACAATACAATAGAGACACAGATATATGTGGTTCACCCAGTGTGGGATAGATCCATCACAGAAATTTCCAAGTCCTTCCTTTTTATTATCCAACAAAATGAAGGGATACAACCTACAACACACCTGTTGTAACTTTCTCTCACAGTCTACTCTCTCAAAATACAATAATCACACACATACATAGTCACAATACAATTCCCTCATAAAAGAGGGTTTCCTTCTAGGGAAAAAAACCTTAAAATAACTTCTAGTGTTAGAGCTATGACCTTATAATGAATGGTCCAAATTGACTATGAAATTACAATACACATTTACAAGGCAATTTTTCCTTCAAGGGCTTCGCCCTCAAACCCTCGTTGCCCTCCAACACTCCCAATCGGGGGGATGAGCCCCCCAGACCTTGCAAGGGGGAAAAGCCCCCCCTACAAACCCCCTGCGTGGAGGGGTGTACAGTCTTCTGGGTGTACAATATTCATGGGGTATAAGCATGGCTAAAAAAAATACCTCTGAATCATCAAACTCCTCCCTAGAAACAGTAATCATCAAACTCCTTGCTGCAATATTTACCTACATTGTCTAATATGAGACACTTCAACCTTTTTCCTGTCTCATTCTCAACCAAAGATTTCCATTCCTTAAAAGTATCAAAAACATCATATTTTTGTCAAATGCAATAAACCCAAGTTTTTCTAGTTACATCATCAAAAAAATTAACATAATAATGAGAGCCACCAAGATATGATACCTTATCTATCCCCCATACATCTATATGCACAAGATCTAACCTTTCACTCTTCTTTTCTTTTCCAAATCTGAGAAATATAACTCTCTTTTGTTTTCCATAAACACAATGCTCACAGAAATCCAAATCAATTTGTTTAAGATCTGGCAACAAATTTATTTTGTGAAGTATCTGAATCCCCTTCTCACTCATGTGTCTAAGCCTATCATGCCACAGTGTTGTATCCACTCTTGTAGAAGCTAAAGAGATAGAAGATTCAGTATTACCAATACATAAATACAATGTACCCACATTCTCTCCTTTTGTTATCACCAATGATCCTTTGGTGACCTTCCACGCCTTATCTATAAATATGGATATGCAACCTTCACTTTCCAACTGCCCTGTTGAAATTAGATTTTTCCTTAGATCTGGAACATGTCTTACCTCTTTCAAAAA
>JASDQU010372765.1:35402-51186 GCA_032191745.1 Picea mariana
TTGGTGTTTCTGGTTTAAGTGGAATTGCTGCAAATATGTGTACCATTTCTGATGGCTGTAATTCTGCATTTTTCCTTGTGTATGCATGAACTGCAATGGTTTATGATTTCCAATTGATATCTTGAAAGATTTCCAAAGCTGCCCAGATCAATCAAAAACGATTATATATTAAAAAAACATTATAAAAAAAAGGATTGAAGGATCAGACAACTCAGTCTCACATCACATGGACGTCATCTGAGAGAAGTGCAGGCCATTCACATTCATAGTCATAATACTATTAATAATAATGCTTCCCTCCTGTGTATCTTCTTATCTTGTGCAGTGGGGTTCACCAACCGCACGGGTGAAAGCGGGCCAGGGAGTGACCCCATGGCTGCCATGCGCATACCCAATACACTTTACAGCAAATCTATCATAACAAAGTTTGACAACAACGAAAAAAATATTAAGGAAAGAAAATATACTTTGAACTTGTGAATGGCAGCAATTATCATAGCAAAGTTTGACAACAACCAAAACAATATTCAAGGCAAAAAAAAATCGTCTGAACATACATTGGTTGTCGAAATGGCGATATATGAAGTCACAGTTTTGATTGATCACGAATTTTGACGATTTAGAAAGATTATCTTCTCTGCAACTCAGAAGAATTGGGTGGGAAGGATTTTTTTAAATGTTATTTAAATCGAACGTTAAATTACATGCGTTTGGGAAGTCAAGGATGTACAATACCGCTTCTGAACACTGGGGGATTTCAAGGACGCGTGGGCGATTCCGTGCGGTCCTATGCGTCCTTGGAGCGTTGGGAGGTTAGTAGATAGGAGCGACGTGGGTCGCTTGAACTGTCGACTATCGTTGTGACCGTCGGCTTTGGTCGGCCATTAAGGCAGCTGGTTGACCAGAGGAGCTCATTTCATCATGGTCCCGGGAGCTTTAGTCAGCGTGTACAGCCCACATATGATTTGGCTGTTTCTTCTGGCGTTTGCTAGCCATGGGTATTAGGTCAATAGGTATTATACTGGTACATACATTTATGACGTATGTGACGCAATGCATGTTTATTCTTCACAGTTACAGGCCATGCATGTTTATTCTTCACAGTTGCAGGCTTGGCTCTCCACTTGTACACGTTTCACATGCATTTTTTAGGTTTGTCATAAGCAACTAGAGATGGTTGAATGTTGTTATACGTCAGCTTTTAGGGTGTTGGTGGATTGAGACTTGGGTTGTGGTTGATGGCCCATACTCACTCTGGTTGACTTAGGTATGTGGTTTGGTTTGTTTAGTCGATTTTGATATTGATTGATACTTATACACATTCTTAGTAGATGTTTAAGAAATTCTTAGGAGAGAGATAAATAAGGATAATTGGGTTGAAATTTACAAAACTTATTTTCATGGATCATTTATATAATGGTTTTGAGTTTCATTGTTGCATAAACCAATATCTTCAATTTAGGGATGGAATTATCAAATCAATATTTTCATTTTATGAATGGAATCATCAAATCAAATCATGGTTATCTTAGACTTTAATGTTATCACTGTTGCATAAATCAATATCTTTGTTTTAGAGATGAAATCATCAAATCAAATCATGTGGTTATCTTAGACTTTGGTGTCTTTTTTTAGTTTATTAGTAATTGTTTTTTTAATCTTAGATTTTATTTTATTGGCTTCTCATTGAGATAGCACCATACTGGCTAGAGTTTTCCTATAGAACTCAAGATGGAGTAGCATTTGCTAATGGAGATCTCCACTTCAAACATGGATTCATCAAACCATGTTGTTAACAGAGGCTTGAGTGGCTTGAGTGTCCTTTTAGTTTGAGAACATGTCTACCAAAACTCAAACTTTGTTCCTATTGGCTTCCCATTGAGACATATCATTACATTTACAAGAGCACCATACTTGTTCTTTAGTGCTCAATATCGAGAAGCATTTTTTATGTGGTTGATGGCCCATACTCACTCTGGTTGACTTAGGTATGTGGTTTTGTTTGTTTAGTCGATTTTGATAGTGATGGATACTTATACACATTCTTAGTCGATGCTTAAAAAATTCTTAGGAGAGAGATAAATAAGGATAATTGGGTTGAAATTTACAAAACTTATTTTCATGGATCATCTAGATAATGGTTTTGAGCTTCATTGTTGCATAAACCAATATCTTCATTTTAGGGATGGAATAATCAAATCAAATCACGGTTATCTTAGACTTTAGTGTCTTCATTGTTGCATAAATCAATATCTTCATTTTAGACTTTGGTGTCTTTTTTTAGTTTATTAGTTTTTTTTTTAAATCTTAGATTCTATTTTATTGGCTTCTCATTGAGATAACACCATACTTGCTAGAGTTTTCCTTTAGAAATAAAGATGGAGTAGCATTTTCTAATGGAGATCTCCACTTCAAACATGGATTCATCAAACCATGTGGTTACCAGACGCTTGAGTGTCCGTTTAGTTTGAGAACATGTCTACCAAAACTGAAACTTTGTTCCTATTGGCTTCCCATTGAGATATATCATTACATTTCCAAGAGCACCATAATTGTTCTTTAGTGCTCAAGATCGAGGAGCATTTTGTATTGAAATGCTTTAGTTATTATGAAATTAGTGGACCTACTTTTATTGTTCTTCTAATTTTTCATGAACTATAAGGACCATAGATGCTTAGCCTTTTGCACAGAGTTTGACCCAGGCAGTGAACTTTCTAAAAACAAGTTATCTAAAATGCCCTACTCTTTGTTGATTACTTCTTTCTTCTAACATTCTTGCAACTTGAGTAGAAAGAGACCTTATTTTCATAGAGAGTAGGTCTATGAGTTGTTGCAAATCCAAGGATTACATTAGCCTCATGCCCATTACTTACTTTTATGTTAGAAGTGTTTATTTGATATAACATGATTTTTTTTAGCACATTTTAAATGTTAGAAGTGTTTATTTAATATAACATGATTTTTTTTAGCACATTTTAATTCACTAGTCTTCTTGATGTTCCTCCTTTTAATGTAATGGAGCTTTATTTTTCAACATTTCTGATCTTAAATTAAGATTGCTTACACTTATGTAAACTAGGGAATTGCATCTACACTCTCTGCTCTATGTTAACTATATTATATTATATTTACACTCTCTATATATTTAGCACATTTTAATTCACGAGTCTTCTTGATGTTCTTCCTTTTAATGTAATTGACCTTTTTTTTTTCAACATTTCTTATCTTAATTTAAGATTGCTTTTTTTTCCAATAGAAAATTTCTCCATATATTATAATATGTAGTTCTCAAAATACATCTTATCACAAGTTCTTCACTCCAGTGGAGTAGTAACTAGTCGATTACAATGAAAGTCTCAAACAGTTACAAACTTTCAAAAAAGTCACCAAAATAGTGAGTGACCCTAACCTCCACTGATCCAAAATAACATTCATGATTACAAAAAGGTTTATGTACAGAGCCGTCGATACAAAAAATTATATCGCAAAAATACTACTAATAGCAAATAGTTATGAAAATAGATTCCAGGATCAAGCTTCATGGATAAAGCTGAAGAGTAAGTGGGGGGCCCTCCTCGCCATCCTGCCATTTGTTGTAGAAGATCCTTCCTTCTGGAACCTATAATGAAATCTTGGATAAAACATCTGCCTCCATATTTTCTTCATGATATATATGAGTAAACTTAATATCCAAAAAAGAGCTATGAGTTCTCTAATCTTAGACTTACATACCAAGAGTGAAGAGAATTGTAGCTTGTTTGATTGATTGATCCAGTCAATGACAATATTGGAATCTCCAAAAACATGAGTAACATTAAGATTTAGTTGCAGAGCTAAAGTTAAACATGCCTAGACTCCAAGTAGTTCAGCTCTAGTATTAGATCCCTGACCACAATTTAATTTCCATCTGAAGGTTGTCATATTTGAAGTCTTTATAACCCCCCAGCCCCACAAAGAAATCCATTTTGCTGTGAATCTCCATCAAACGAACAAAATATTCCTTCCCTAAGTTCTGGAGTCTTTTTAATCCTAAGTTTAGGCCTAGAAAGTGACAGGCCCATGGATGGGTTTATCAACTCTTTAACTTTGATACATGCTCTCATAATAGAGGGAGTACGATTTTTAAATACACTATGATTTCTTTCCAGCCAAACCTGCCAACAATATAAATTGGTAAACATTTAAAGAGTTTCTTCGTCTTTACCCAGTCTTCAAAACTACTAGATAGTGAAGTACCTTCCCACATCTTAGAAAAATTTAACACAGTGTGAAGTTTCTACCACATATTAATTGTAAAAGAACATGAAATGAAAAGATGCATTAAGGTTTCTTCCTCCTTAAAACACAACAAGTAGATGCTCAGTCTACACCACCCTCTTTTCTGAAGGGAATCCCATATGAGTATTTTCGAATCTAGAGCAAGCCAAAAAAATAGTTTCACTTTTAATGCCAAATCCCATTTCCAGAACTTCTTTCTCTAGGAATCAACATGTTGTGGCCAATATATTTGTGCCATCGCATTATATACATTCCTTACCGATATAGTTCCTGATCGATCCCCACCTATCCATAATAAACAATCCTCTCCATCTCCCAATTGAGGAATTTGGACAGAACTGAGCCAAGTAGCCACATAAATAAAAGGAAGGTATTTATCCTTTAACACACAATTCCAGATACCATCAATTATCAATCCCCTCCACAGAGAATTTGCTACAAGTGCATGAATAAAGAAAAAATGTTCCGCAGTCCCCATCCACCCAGAGATTTGGGTTTTGCAAGTCGTGCCCAACTACAAAGATGAAAACCACTTTCTTTGCGTCCTCCCTTCTAGAGAAAATCAAATATGAGTTTGCAAATCTTATTTAGTATCCCAGAAGGGACCACCACCATAGCCATCCAAAACAACCCTTGTGTTTCCAAAACAACCTTTGCAAGGACACAATGACCACCCAAAGTTAACCAGTGATTGCACCAGTGGTTTATCTATTTTTCAAATTTTAACAATAACCATCTCCAGTCTTCAACAGAAAATTTCCCTGCTTTAAGAAAATAACCTAAGTATTTAAAACCTTGGCTCAACTCACCGAAATTAAAAGAAAACATCTCCTTAAAGCACGACAAATCCCCAACCTCCAAACCTTCAAAGTGAAATGTGGATTTTACCTGATTTATCTTAAGGCTAGAAGCTCCACAGAATTGGTCCAAGATGTTTTTAATCAACTTCCATTCCAACACAGATGCCTTCGTTGTGATGATCACGTCATCTACGAATATGCGATGCAAAATTTTTATAACTCTAGAGACTTTGATCCCAATCAAAAGACCCGCCTTTTGTCCCCGTTTTAAAAGTATACTAAGAATTTCCATGATTAAGATAAACAATAACGGAGAGAATGGACACCCTTGACGCAGTCCACGTTCACTATTGAAGAAAGTTGATGTCTCTCCATTTATCAACACCACAAATGAAGCACTCATCACACATCCCATAATCCAAGAGATAGATAAGGGACTAAATCCAGTTTGAAACATAATTAGTTGAAGGAAATCCCAACTAACACAGTCATATGCCTTCTTCAGATCTAACTTTAGAAGCAATGCTTGGAGTTTTTTGGTCTTAATGTTGTGGATGCATTCATGGGCCATCCCAACCGCATCCAAAATCTGTCTAAATTAAGATTGCTTACACTTATGTAAACTAGGGAATTGCATCTACACTCTCTGCTCTATGTTAACTATATTATATTGTATTTACACTCTCTATATTAACTATTATATTGTACTTCTTCTTTATATGGATAAGTTATAATATTTATTGAAATTAATATATAAATTAAATTAAAATTAAAATTATTAGTTTGATATATTTTTATTAACATCCAAAAATAAAAATGTAATAGTTTAATAAATTTGAAGTTTGTATACTGTAAAAACAATTTAAAGTAAGTTATAATATTTATTGAAATTAATATATAAATTAAATTAAAATTAAAATTATTAGTTTGATATATTTTTATTAACATCCAAAAATGAAAATATAATAGTTTGATAAATTTGAATTTGTATATAGTAAAAACAATTCAAGTAATTATTTATTTAGTATAAAATATTGTGTTTTATTATTATTATTATTATTATTATTATTTAAGTGATAATGAATTAATATTGATAAGGATTAAATTAAGAAGAATGTTTGATATAGAAGTTTTATGATAAGATAAGATAATATTGATGAATACAAGTTATAAAATATTATAAAATAAATGATTAAGTTTCTTCACCATCATTCTTATCAATATTTTGTTTACATGGTGACAAAATCTATCATAACTTAGTTGTTAATTAGCAGTGAGGACAATCATCACTCACCCCTATCTATGAATGTAGGTTGACTCATTATCGTTATTCAAAGAAAACTACGCTACCTGGAATAACCTACTGGTGATCAGTAAGGGGGAAGACTTTCACTTTTACCAAATGTCTCTAAATCTTATGTCCTTAACCTATTTCCTTACATCATCCAAGACGACAAACTCTTAACCAAACAAAAAGCTTTAAATCAAACTCAAAAACCACCTCATTCTTATCAATATATATTCATACTCAATCATATACAATCTTACCTTTTTATTTATTTTTTCAATTTTCACATCTTCATTAACTTATTCCTAAAATCTTACTTTTGTTATGTTGGTTGATTAATATGTATGTGTTTCTCCATTGAAAAGAACAATGATTAAAATAATTTAATTTACTGTCCGTTCATGTAACGTTTTACGATTATGATGTTCGCACGCTCTTGAGGCTAGTCATCTTATCAATGATTATTTCATGGTAGAAAATATGTATGAAACTCTTATTCCCATATTTCTAAATGAAACCAAAATCAAATCTTATTATTCTCATTTGTGGGTTCCATTTAAATGAAACTTTAGGAAGAAAACTGTAAAGAGAATAGTTTTTTTTTTTCCCTTTATATAATTCCATGCATATAAATAAAAATAGGAAATTGTATTATATAACATAAAATTCTAAAAACGTTTTGATCATAGGAATTCATTTGCAAACTAATATCATAGTACGGTCATTTATATGGGGAATTTAAAAATAGTTAAAAAGTAATTTAATATATTGAATAGTATTAAGTGGGTGACTTATTTTTAAATGAAATTAGGGATATACATGTTAAGGGAGTTCAACTAATCAAATTTTCATGGAGGGGTTGATAGGGAGATATAACAATATGAAAAAATTTCTTTTTAAGTTTTTTTAATTGAAGTGAAGAATATGACGAAGGAGCAAAGCGATATGTCTCTAGTTCTTATACTTTGTAGAAATTTTCAATGAATCATGAAATTCTCCAAACAAGTAATGGAAATGACTATAAATTTTATTATAGAGACATCTTAATATGAAATGGTCTTTTGATTTCTAAGGAACATGTTTCATGATTCTGATTAAAGGTTCAAGTTGCATATGATAAACACCATTTTCTAAAGTAAATGTGAGATGCATATGTAAGTTATTGAGACCAACATATTGGGGTATAAATAATAAGGGTTATAAACATTGTTGGTAATAAAACAATACTTACAATATTTGGTTAAAATAAGGGGTTATTTTATTTGGAAACATGTATTGGGAGTGGGTATTAACATTTCAATTTATGGAGATAGAAACAAAATTAGTTTTTTTTTAATACCCCACAAACGCTCATGCTATGCCATAGGTTTACTAAGTGAATCCCATGTGGTTCTGACAAGGTCTTTCCAAAATATGGCAACAAACCTTGTCGATGTGGATCCTTGAAAGTCTTTCAAAAAAACATAGTAGAAAAAAGTTCAAGTTAAAACATGGTGTTTGCATCCCCTCAATAGTGGCTAATACACAATAAAATATTGACTCTTTTCAAAAAATAGTAACCGTGTTCAACATTTTGATATAATGATTGAAAAAATAGTGTAAACAATGCCTTCCTAAAAGAATATTAACTTTTCTTAGGCCATAATTCCTATGAAACCTATTAATAAAAAAACGAATTGACTAGGAAACCATAAGTGTAAAAGGTAAGAGGGTATTTGAGGGTTACTTAAGAGTCACTAATAATAATTTCCTCCTTTAAGGACTAGCCATCTTCTTATTTGACCATGGTTTGGATTCTATCAATATATTATTTGTCGTCTATATTGATGCTTTTAGAGTGGAAATAATTGGAGGAACCAACTTGCAAGGTCATTTTAACGACATGTCCTAGTTTGGAAATTTGGGGTTCGAAACCTTTCAGAGCCATTTTTAGGCATCAAACAACATTTTTGGGGGTCAAAACATTCCTATACTTACCTCAGACTCCTTGACATTGATCTACACTCATATACCTTTCTATTGGCACAAAAATTGGGTCAAACACAACTCATATGAAAAAATTATTCCTCCCGCAAGTTGACCTACTCTATTGACCACCATGGTATGAAATAATGTCACATCATCCATTGTTACTCACACATATGGGGCTAGCTATATGTGGAATTTCAAGAATATTCTAGAAGTTCCAAAACCTTATCACAATTGAGGTTTGAGGAAGTCAAAACCCTAACCCTAGATAACTATTGGGTTATGTTAAATACTAGACCACTAGGAGGAGAAAGGGTTCCATTCTTTTTCATATTATCTTGTTCCATAGTTGAGAAAAACATCTGAGAGTGGTATTTTGTGAGCATAACAGAGGAGGATTATTCTATAGCATTTGTTTAGGCCACAATGTCAAAAAGTAACTCCATAGTGAGTTCCAATTCCTTTGTATGTGCATTTTTATAACTGAAGAAAAGAAAGCATAGCATAGGCATCACCTTCTAGTTGAGTTTTCTTCTGTATTGGGTTTCCTATGTCTAGTATTGTGTTCATTTGTGTGGATGGTGTGTGTTTTTTGTCTTTCCTTTCATTTTTGCCTTTCAATTATTTCTTAAATTCAAGCAAAGCTAGTAATTAACTAATCTGGGATCTAAGGAAATAAAATGAAAAAATCTAATATTTCAGAATAGTTTAAGATCTGTTGTGATGAATTGTTCTAGTGGAATATCCATGACAATTTACATATTAGAAGAGCACACTAGTGTCCCCACCCAACACTTCCAACCATAGGAAGAAGGGAACTAAATAGGGCATTAAAATTCTAGTTCTCAAGAGATCCATTCCCCACAAAAACACAAGGGTGGCCTCCATTGAAGTTCAAATCTAATTAAAATCGCATGCATGTTCGAAAAAAAAGGTATATCTATAGAGGTTGAACACTTTACACCTTAAGACAACCATTCATACACACAAATTAAATATCTATACACCAATGTTTGCATCGTTAAAACCCTTAAAGAGGGAAATAGTTCACATTTGTTACTAACATGACCACATGAGAAAATATATCAATGAAAAAAGAAAATACATTACATGAGCATCTCTCTCTAATGATTATCAACTAATGACTTTATGTACGCTTTGAATAGAGATCATGAAGTAATTGAGTGCTAAGCCACATATTAAGAACCATTAATATTGAGGAGAAGATGAAAAACCATATCACTTTATGTATACAACATAATCATGGTCGTTCTATTATTTAGTTACAAAAGAACACTAAATAATAGCACTTTACCTAAAGACATCTTAGACCAAGTTGATCTTAACTAAATCTTAAGAGTTTAAATATCCTAACATCCCCCATTAAGAATTACTTGGGATAGGATTTAAGGATTTATGAAGGTGACACAATATGAGAAACAAGGAGGAATTAGAGCCTACCCCACCTTAATGATAAATTCCTAAACTTCCAATATATATTCAATCTTGGAAAACTTTGTTTTGTAAGGGTGTTTGTGAAAATGTCTACAACTTGATCATCTATTTGTTAATAGATAACTTTGAGGATGTCATACTAAAAAAGATTCTTGATGGAGTGCACATGTATCTTAATATGTTTCCAATGTCGATATTAAAATGGATCTTTGGTGAGATAAATGACACTCTAATTGTCGTATGAGAGTGTGGCTTAATGTTGTTGTTATAATCCAAACTCTAAAAGGATATATTGAAGCCTCGTGGATTCTTGAATTGCATGTACTACTACTTGATACTTCTCTTTTGTTGAAGAAAGAGAAAGGGAATTTTACTTCTTATAATCCCAAGTGACAGGTCTACTATCAATATTAAAAACATAACTTGCAATAGACTCTTAATCATTAGGGTCACTAGCCCAATCAAAATCAGTGAAACCAACAAATAATGGAGCCCCCTTTTAACTATAGTGTATCCCAAACTAAACTATACCCTAAATGCACCAAAGCATCCTCTTTGCTACTTTCCAATAGGTCTTATGGGATGTTTTCATGTACCAAACAACAAGACCAATAGAAAAGGAAATATCAAGATGGGTATGATTCAAATACATAAGGTTATAAATTGAATAATGGGACAAAGTGGCATCTAATTTGGGCGTGGAACATGTGGCAATAAGTTTGACTATAATATAGAAGGGAGATAGAGCTGATTTTCAATATTACATTTGAAAGAAACAAAGAAGGTCACATGCATTCTTAAGATGAGAAAGCAAAATATCTTCCTAGATTTGCAAAACTTGTAAGCCAAGAAAATAATTCAAATTTCCTAAGTATATCATGTAAAATTTCTTCTTAAGACTCGGTTTCACATGGGTTACAAGTTTGAGATAACTACTAGTGAGTATAAGGTCATCAACATATAGAACATGTATGATGATATTGTCACCCACCTTTTCTTGACATAGACACTAGGGTCATAATGACATCTAAAAAAATAGATGTCAAGAAGAAATCTATCCATTTTGGAATACCAATCCTAAGGAGCTTGATCAATTATATAGATATTTCTTGAGGCAACAAATAGGACCAGAGTCATTCTAAATATATCCAAGGGGTTGTTCCATGTAAATTTATCCTTGTAAATCCCCATGAAACAAGGAAAAGTTAACATCCATTTGATGTACCTCCCATTTGTATGATACTACAAGGGATACAATAAGGAAGATGTAATTCATTTTAGATACAAGGGAAAAGGTTCAAATATAGTTAATTCCTTCTATTTGGGAAAATCCTTTAGCAACTAATTGGGTCTTATGTCTCTTAAAAACTTATTTTCTACATACTTAGTCCCATACAACCATTTACATCTATTATGTACATTAGATGTGGATATAAAATCATGCACAAGATGCAAAGGAAAAGAAGGAAAATCTCCTTCACTTGATTATAATAAATACCCTTAAGGTAGGGAAACACATTATAATTGATCCTTTTATTGAAGCAATCCACTGATGTTCACTTGCCTTCTTGAGGGGGAAACCTCCTAATGAGCTAATCTCTAAAAACAATAAAATCCACACCATTGATTAGGAAGAATTCATCCTTATTTATAGATAACAAGAAAACCTAAGCATAACAACCTCCTAACTACATAGTGGACCTTATTTAATGAGGGCTCATTACATTTATTCAATACTAACTAACACAATGGGACTTATTTAATAATAACAAGCATAGTGGACCTAATCCTCTTTGCATTGAATGACCTCCACTATTATTAGTCTACTATGGGCCCTTTGGCCCCCCATTACACCCCTAGGGAGGATCCCAATATTCCATCCCCCTTAGAAAAGTGTTATCCTCAATGAATTTTTTGAAGAGGCACAACCATAATCCAAGATCCCATGGAAGAGTGTTAAATACAATGTTGAAGTAAGATAGAGAACTAGAGCTCCATGTAGTACTGTGGATCACCAAATTGAAATAGTCCAACAAGTTCCACCATAAATTGGGTCCCATGTACAAGTGCTAAATTCCATTTTGAAGTATCCAATGTACCATGTGTAAGTACCAATTGTAATACTGAAGTAATCTAAAGATCTCATCCTTAAAATCTGAGTGCTAGGTCCAAGAGATCATGTGGACTCCCCACTAGATAAACGTGAGATCAATACCTACCTTAGAAGGGTGCTCCAAATTATTAACAAAATCATGTGGTTATAAGTAGATATATCCATACATATCAAAAAAATTTCCCATATAAGTGAAAAAGGTCAAATGTGGATCTGGAAGCCACACTACTAAGGGAGAATAGGAAAGTTGTAAATTGGTAGTAAAGACTATCTCGTGGTTGTGCTCCATGATATTATTTACATATGGTAGAATAGAGTCATCAAATAGAAGGTGAAATTAGTTGTCATCCCATAAATGACAACTATCCATGTACCAATCATCACAAGATTCTTCTAAATCATACCATGGATATCTTTCTTGGTTATATTCTTCCTTGATGAAAGGGTATGTGGTATCAATAATATGGGTCTCCTTGTATTTATAAATGATCACTTTCACCTCTTATAATACCATACATACCATAGATAAATACTAAAGAAATGTTTCTAGCAACATTTGTTCCTCCCATGGCTTGTTCCACAACATTGCCATTCTTCACATCCATTAGGGTTTGAGAGAGAAAAACTTCAAGGGATATAGTGCACTCGATATTTATTAGAAGAATAAAATATAATATGTAAAATCAAATCCCAAAAAATGCTAATTCCAATGGTGTTGGTCTAGCAGTAATCTGAGCACCCTATCAATACATATCTACTTTGCAGTCCACATGGTTATCATGGAAAAACCCTAAAATAGATGACTTTAAATTAGCAATATCTTCACCTCCCAAATTTTGATTTAGATAAATTGTTTTGAAATTGTTTTTTTTTTCTTAGAGGAACTGAAATCTATAGATAGTTTTGTCAAATTCTACATAGAAATCTATATGATTTTTCTAAGTGTCACAACCTTCTTTCTTCCTTTTAAAACTTGCAAAATAGGGGGAAAACTACTTTCACCCAATAAAAAGATTTGATACCACTTGTTATGTACATTATATCTAAATATAAAATAGCACACAAAATACAAAGGATAATATGGAAACTATCCTTTACTTAATTATTAAAAATAACCTTAAGGTAGGGTAACACCTTACAATTGATCCTTTTATGGAAGGAGCCCACTCTTGTTCACTTTCCTCTTCGAGGGGGAAACCACTCAATGAGGTAAACTCTAAACACAATAAAATTCATGCCATTCATAAGGAGGACTTAATCCTTATTTATAGATAACAAGATAAACCTAATCATACAAACCTCCTAACTACCTAGTAGACTTTGTTTAATGAGGTCCCATTACATTTATTTAATACTAACTACCATAGTGGGCCTTATTTAATAATAATAAGCATAGTGGACCTGGTCCACATTACATTGATTGCCCTCCACTATTACTACTATATTATGTTCCCTTTGACCCCCCTTTGCACCCCGTGGGAGGATCCTAACAACATTTATGAAGTTTTGTTGGGCCCTTCAATTTGATTTTTGAAGATGGACACATCGTGACAATAGGAATGCATGAGGTGGTGAAAATTAAAAAAAAATAATAGATGGATTAGTGCCATGTGGAATTAAGGTCATTATAAATATTAAGGAGGATAAACATTGAAGAGAAATTAGAATTAAGATAGAATGTAGGATTCCAAGTGATCGAGAAGTGGAGTGGTGAAAGGATATTGAAGACATCTTTCCAAAGAAAAAGTAGATATTAGTTGGTTCATAAATCCAATAATGAAATTAGGCTAATGAGGCTATGCATTTTGAATGTTGTTGGCCCTTGACCAAGTTTTGGAGAAACTTGGTCACGTTGACCAGTTTTGGAACTTCGACAGGCTAGTCGAAGGCAAAGCTCAAGGTGAAGCGGAGATCATGGGATATTGACCCAGGTTTAGGGCATTTTTGGGTTTACGGTTTATGTAACGGGTATGAGATTTCATCCCATGGGTTTACCCATGCATTGGCCCCTTTTGTAATGTATAAATAGAAAGCTAGGCGATGTAAGAAACACACTAGATTTAAGAGAGAAGTGGTGCTAAGTGCTATATTGTGCTGAGTGCAAGTGATGTAAGTAGTTGGATCGATGTGATTGAGTTAGCTTTGTGCATATTGTGTGCATGATAACTTGCAGAGCTAAGTGCAAGTGACTATAAAGATTCTTGGTGCTGTAACCTATCTCGAGGAAGGAGGGCCTGGCGAGGTGCGCACAGATCTCCTATCCTATGCAGAGTGGGTTCTTGTGGCTCTGTGCTTGTAGAAGATTGACAGAAGATAATAAAGAAGAGAAGAGTTGGTGGATGTAGCCCCACACTGGGGTGAACCACGTATATCATGTGTTGTGGTTTCTTTGTGCATTATAGTTGTTATGTTATTGATGTGATTTATTCTTAGTGTAGTACTATTGTAATATCCCTAAGGATGAACCCAATTGTAAATGTAAATGAAAATGTACTTAAGTTGGTGAGTTGTTTTGAAATCATTTTTGTAGGCACCTTTCATGGCATAGTGCGCACATATACTGTGCAGTAAAATGATGAAGTATGCACATTTCAGGATGCCACGCGCAACAACTTAAGTGCACACAATATTGAGGCCAAGGAGCCTTTGTGCTTATGCTATGTTTTATAGGCTGGTGAGCTAGTGGTTATAAGCTATGATGCTTATGTTTTGATTAGGCCGGAGAGCCTAGATGTTAAAGGCCAGTGCACCTATTTTTGTGCATGTCTCATAATTAATATAAATGCATCGTTGTGCGTAGACCCACCACAATAAAAAGAGATGGGGGACTAAAATCCACTAGTTAGGGAAAGGGAGGGGCCTAAAAGTTAAGGAAAAGGGCTAAGCTAGGGAGCTTAAGACAAAAAGGAATATTATATTAATATTTCTTAAAGTATAAAGTATGGGTAATTATTTTATCCTAAGTTCTAAAGTTGGGGCCAAGTGGGCCAAAGTAGCTCCCAACATGACAAGTGTCAAGTTGGGAACATGCATACATATTGTTGGGACTTAGTTCATTCCCGATCATTCTGGCCATCATTCCATCCATCATCCAACCATGATTCCATGACCATTCCAGTCACACAGTCAGTTATCCTTCATACATTCCTATCACTATACCTTAATCGGTATCAAGAGCCATATCTGTTTGTGTAGTTGTTAGCTTGGGAGTTGGACTGAAGAAGCGGGTTGTCAGGCCCGTGAGACATTTCTCTCTAGATGAGAGAATTGTTGGGGAATTGATTTCCTAAAGGTGCTAAACTATAGCTGCAGGGCTCTGAGACTTCCTATCCGGCCTGTTGCTGAAGCCCTAGAAGGAAAGTGGGGCAGCCGGGGGACTGTTGAGAAAATAAGGGGCATACTTCCTGGGGTGGGACAGGCATGTGGGGAATGAGGGACTGTAGGCTTTCAGTTGAGTGAGCACCTGTGATAGAGTCTTTCCTATTGTCTATGAGCCTTTAGCCTGGTTAGGAATCCCTTTACCCAGGTGGATTTTAGTCCCAGCTTGGGGGTGACTCACTGTTGAGACTGATGAACAATGTGTTCTAAGGTTGGGAGGTTCATGGAAGGTCTGCACGCAATTGGTGACATTATTACCAAGATAAGTTCCAATTGTGTGATAAATTAGATGTTGCATGGTTATTTACATGTGTATTTTCATGGGTTTATCTTATGTGTGGTTATGACTGTCTGTATATTTATGGGTATTTCTTGTATATGCTGCATGTATATGTTTAATGTTATTTCTGTGTGAATCCGTGTATTTACATATGTATTTGTATGTTTACGTTTTATATATAATGCTTCCTCAAGAGTTCTGTGTGTGTATGTTTTAGTTGCATG
>JASDQU010372765.1:60636-72237 GCA_032191745.1 Picea mariana
TATAAAGATTCTTGGTGCTGTAACCTATCTCGAGGAAGGAGGGCCTGGCGAGGTGCGCACAGATCTCCTATCCTATGCAGAGTGGGTTCTTGTGGCTCTGTGCTTGTAGAAGATTGACAGAAGATAATAAAGAAGAGAAGAGTTGGTGGATGTAGCCCCACACTGGGGTGAACCACGTATATCATGTGTTGTGGTTTCTTTGTGCATTATAGTTGTTATGTTATTGATGTGATTTATTCTTAGTGTAGTACTATTGTAATATCCCTAAGGATGAACCCAATTGTAAATGTAAATGAAAATGTACTTAAGTTGGTGAGTTGTTTTGAAATCATTTTTGTAGGCACCTTTCATGGCATAGTGCGCACATATACTGTGCAGTAAAATGATGAAGTATGCACATTTCAGGATGCCACGCGCAACAACTTAAGTGCACACAATATTGAGGCCAAGGAGCCTTTGTGCTTATGCTATGTTTTATAGGCTGGTGAGCTAGTGGTTATAAGCTATGATGCTTATGTTTTGATTAGGCCGGAGAGCCTAGATGTTAAAGGCCAGTGCACCTATTTTTGTGCATGTCTCATAATTAATATAAATGCATCGTTGTGCGTAGACCCACCACAATAAAAAGAGATGGGGGACTAAAATCCACTAGTTAGGGAAAGGGAGGGGCCTAAAAGTTAAGGAAAAGGGCTAAGCTAGGGAGCTTAAGACAAAAAGGAATATTATATTAATATTTCTTAAAGTATAAAGTATGGGTAATTATTTTATCCTAAGTTCTAAAGTTGGGGCCAAGTGGGCCAAAGTAGCTCCCAACATGACAAGTGTCAAGTTGGGAACATGCATACATATTGTTGGGACTTAGTTCATTCCCGATCATTCTGGCCATCATTCCATCCATCATCCAACCATGATTCCATGACCATTCCAGTCACACAGTCAGTTATCCTTCATACATTCCTATCACTATACCTTAATCGGTATCAAGAGCCATATCTGTTTGTGTAGTTGTTAGCTTGGGAGTTGGACTGAAGAAGCGGGTTGTCAGGCCCGTGAGACATTTCTCTCTAGATGAGAGAATTGTTGGGGAATTGATTTCCTAAAGGTGCTAAACTATAGCTGCAGGGCTCTGAGACTTCCTATCCGGCCTGTTGCTGAAGCCCTAGAAGGAAAGTGGGGCAGCCGGGGGACTGTTGAGAAAATAAGGGGCATACTTCCTGGGGTGGGACAGGCATGTGGGGAATGAGGGACTGTAGGCTTTCAGTTGAGTGAGCACCTGTGATAGAGTCTTTCCTATTGTCTATGAGCCTTTAGCCTGGTTAGGAATCCCTTTACCCAGGTGGATTTTAGTCCCAGCTTGGGGGTGACTCACTGTTGAGACTGATGAACAATGTGTTCTAAGGTTGGGAGGTTCATGGAAGGTCTGCACGCAATTGGTGACATTATTACCAAGATAAGTTCCAATTGTGTGATAAATTAGATGTTGCATGGTTATTTACATGTGTATTTTCATGGGTTTATCTTATGTGTGGTTATGACTGTCTGTATATTTATGGGTATTTCTTGTATATGCTGCATGTATATGTTTAATGTTATTTCTGTGTGAATCCGTGTATTTACATATGTATTTGTATGTTTACGTTTTATATATAATGCTTCCTCAAGAGTTCTGTGTGTGTATGTTTTAGTTGCATGCAATTCGAAAAATTTATTTGGCATAGCTCAGTTGCATATTGGGTATAGAACAATAAGAGTTCTTTGGCGTAGCATGGTCTGACATGGATGGTAGAGGACATTACAACTATATGTTAGATGCATATGATATAGTATCTTAGTGCTTAGTAATGTGAATGAATACTAGATTAGATATATTTATATATGCTAAGTGCTTGGAGGTGTTAGATCTTGTTGAATACTGCGTTGTTCTATAATTAGGGTTTTCTCGTGTGATGTGACTAAGTGTTAAATATTGATGAATGTTAACTTCTAAGTTCTCTGTTAGGTATTGTAATCATATATCTATGTCCCAGCTAGGTTGTAGACACTTGAGTCCTGCAACCACCCCTTCCTCTACCTTGAGTGAGACTTCATCTACTTCGCAGATGTTGCCGAAAGGGCTAGTAGTCAGGGTTTTGTTGGTGGGTTGTTGAAGCGCTGAACCCCGAGTCTTCCTCTATGCCAACAAATGGTTCCATTGTCGGGACCCAAAATTGTGATTGCTGGGAACTGAAGAAAATAAATCTCTGTGCGTAGATCTATTGCTTTAGTGCGCATTATTCTACTTCAATGTGAAGCTTTGTGCTAAGAAAAGAATCAGATCTGAAGAAAAGAGGTAAGATCTTAAAGATTTGTGATCTAAGAAAGGTAAGATAAGTGAAAATTTTTGTTTCGAAAGAATGGATCTAGGTATGTCTAATAGATTTTGTCCTAGTCTAAAAACTAGGGCACAACTAGAAGAAAGAAGATTGGATATGAGTAGATATGATAATAATAGTGAAATATATGTTACTCCTATGCATAGAAAGAATGTTTGGACTAACAAATGGATGCAGGATCCCATAAATAAGTTTTGGTAGGTTAGTTACTGTGATCCCAGTGCATAGTACAAGAAAGTTTGGGGGTCATTTAAAAGAAAGAGAGGATTAACTCTTTGTTATAGTTGCAGAAGACCGAGACATCTTGCTAAGGAATTCCCTGGTAGAGGCCCTAGTTGTCTTTGCTGTAAAGCTATGGACCATGAAGTTTTGGATTTCCCTAGAATGATTTATAAAGTTGAAAATATGAACATGAGACAAGCAAACCATGAGACAGGCCAAGAAACTAAGGATATTATAGAATCCTAGAAAGAATCAAAGACTGTATTATTACAGATGAAAGAAACCCTGAATGATCACAAAGATATCAACTTATCAAAGATCTTAAATGAAAAGGAATGCATAGAAACAAGAATAGGAGACTTTGACATAGACTGTGTTCTAGATGAGGAAACACATGTGAATATCATGACAGAAAGAACTTGGGAAATTTTGAGAAAACCTTCTATGGTTCCTTCATTGGGAAGAATAGGATTATTTATAGGAAAGATGATAATCCTATGTCGAATACATACCCAGATATCTATGAGTGCTCATGGAACTTAGACAGAAGAAGAATTTGAGATCATTAAATTTGTTGAGAATAGTGCCCCATTTGCTATTTTTCTAGAAAAAAATTAGATTGAGAAATATCATATACAAAGGAAACAAGAAGAGGAAGATCAGAACATAAAAAGCAAGAACTAAGAGATTTCATGGCTAGAAGAATAACGCACTTACTGGAAGAAAAAGAGGACCAGTCGAAGCTACTGAGGACCAGAGATCTGGATGTCAAAGTTGAAAGAACACAGGCAGACTTGAAACACCTATCTGTACACAAGAGTAGAGCACCTACTCCAGAAAAAGAAGAAGTATTACTCTCATAACCCTTGAACGACCCACAATAGTGCAAATTTACTATGCCAAGAGGAGATAAGAATAGTAATGGAAAGAGGAAACCAGTGACTCAAATTACAGGAAAGAAAGCTAGAAATCTCAGCAAGAAGAAAGAAAAGTTAGAAAAATTGTAGGAAGTTCCAGGGAGGACTTCGCAGAAGGAAGGTTTGTAGAACTAGAACTTCGTCGGGATAACAAAACATCGAATATTGGCACTTCACCACGATGAAGCAATATGACCGTTGGAGGTGTCCTGACCATTAGACTAACGCTTTGGAATGGATCGAACCACAGTTATGGCCAGAAAGATTGCCATTAGACCATTTGGACTGCGCCATAACGGATGGAATTGCATTGATTGAGGAGTTCCTACCCGTTAGAGGATTCTATTATGACGTTGTCTATTTATCCTGTCGAGTGTTGCACCGAGAATACTTTTTCCAATTGTGATTATCCGAGCCCACAAAGAACTATTTTCTTTCGCGCTGTGCCTATTTGAGAGCTTGCCACCCATTCTGTTACCGTGATTATTTGTGCACCAACCTGAGATACCTGATCTCGAGCGTGCATGTCGGGTGACTTTAGCGTAGTATATAAATCCATCGAAGAGATCCTCATAGACCTCATGGCTGAGAAGGTCATGTCCACAAGAGTCCAAGCCTCATCGACGAGAGGATTGGAAGCAACCCCGTCGGCTGCTCGTGGATCTGGACCATCCCGAGCTAAGAAAGAGAAACGAATCAAGCATCATGATGACTTGGCGAATGTGAAGCTCATCCCATCTATCTTGCCCGATTATATCCCACCTCTGGCTGGCGCAGTGAGCCATGATAGTGTCCCAAGGGACTTCGACTACACCATGATTACTATGTACCTCTCGAAGGGGATACGCGTAGTAGGACCACAATTAGGACAAATCATGACGTTGAAGATCAGTGAATTCAACTTGGGAGATCACAAGAACCATGGAATGCTTGGCCCACATAAGTATTTGACCAAGAAAAAGGGAAAGAAGTCGATGATCATCCCTCAGTTGTGGACTATGGACATCGCGAGGTCCACTATCCTAAACATAATGAAGGTAACACACTTTGGAAGGAATCAGGAGGTTAACGCGTGCGTTAAACTCCCGTTGTCCTTCTTCCATGGAAGTTATTTGTGGTTGGACAGATGCATCACCGTAGATCTAACGCTGATCCATTAGATCATTGAATTAAGCATGCAAGGACCAGACCCACAAGAATTTTATGTAGGGAAGGCTACAGATCATGCCTTAGTGCAGAACATTAAAGATACCTATGACGATGTGGAAAAGGGGAAGTGAGGCTACAAGGTAGCCTCCATTCAGAATGGCATAGTGTGCCTAGACTACCAGTTGATTGCTGGTAAGCTAGTAAGAAAGAACAGACCTATGCAGGTCGTGGGGTTCATTGTAGGCCTCACCGGAAAATGCATTGAAGGACTCTAGATGAACTGGGTGAGTTACCTCGTCAACCAGTTAGAACAAGATTGTCGTGAAGGTCAAGATTAGGTCTATGAGTTTCATTTTAGTTGGCCACTGATATTCATCACCTTCATTTCCTGGGAGATGCTGGAAGGAGAGAACTTCCCTGAGATTGATCCATTTGAACCCCTAGTTGCGAAGTTCACCACGCTCTGGTATTCTAGCGACATGGCGAAACAATGGCAGTCAAACGTGGTGTTCCACACCTACTGCCTATAGTTGAAGAGGGCTATTGAGTCTTTTCATCAGATGACGTCGAACACCTTGCACAGGTTCAGACCATTTGTGAAGTTCCGTGCAGATAGACATTTTATTTATATCACTGCGTGCAAAGACGATTAAAAAGAAGAGCTCCAATCTTATTATAATCTCACTGAGGAGGACATGGAATAAATAAATAAGGAGAGGCTTGCAGAGCTCCTTATACTAGTCGACCAAGCAGAGGTGTCCAACCCCGACCTCATCGACAGTCCTATGGTTACTCACGAAGAGTATGATGCACCCAACAGTAGCATAAGGAAGAAAAAAGAAGAGGTACAGGACCTGAACAACGCCTCAAAAGAGACTGCTTCAGACTCACCTGGAGGGGGAGGTGATCGAAGTAGACAAAGAAGAGGACAAAGGAGAAGAAGACAAGTAGAAACAAGGCGAAGTAACACTGCCTAGGGATACTATTGATGAAGATGAGACCTCCAAGATAATAAAGGTTTCCCCCACGAAACCTACATCACGAAAGAAGTCCAAAGCTAGTAAACCACATATGTAGACTGTGCTCACGATGGATGACATAGATTTCATCATCGTCGATGTCTCAGATACATCAGAAGATATCTTACAACGCAATGAAGCTAAACAAGAGACCATGTATGAAATAATTGAAGCAGAGATGAAAGGGGTACAACAAGCCCTCTACTCCAGTCGCACAGTGTTTACTGCGCCCCTTTCATCAGAAGGAACATAGATAGGAGATGATCATGCCTAGCTACACCGAATAGAATATGCGACCAAAGCTCGCCTTCGTCAAGTTCAAGAAGAAAAATAACAGGCCACAAAGGCCTTAAATCAAGAAAAAGAGGAAGCCATATAGAAATGACGGGTTGCGCAACAGGAAAAATATGACATCCAAGCCAATTTTGTAGAGGATAGAGCGCAGATCTAGAAGGAGAAGGAATAGCTGCTCGCAGAGAATATTGAAGTTAAAAAATAAGTCACTAGAGCACTTCACTTTGTGACGGGCTTAGAACATATGGAAGAAGACTCAAAGGAAAGACAAGTAGGGAAGCTTGTTGAAGCTACTCAACAACTCCAACAAAGAATAGAAGAACTGGAGTTACAAGAAGTGCCAAGCACTCTGCAGGAAGTGCAAGACCAGATAGAGGAAACTGCCTGGAGCGTAGTCTAGAGAATCAAGGCATTGGCCTTAGAATGTAAACAAATCAGCAGTCGAAGTGTGCAGACTTATGAGTGCCTTGCAGAGGACCCTGAACTAAGGACACCGGAGTCACATCTTTAGGAGGCCAAGCAACAAGAAACAACGATGCAAGCACAGTTGAAGCCACTATTAGTAGTAGAGAGGATGAAACGATCCCAGGAACAACGCACAATTCAACAACAAGTCCATGCCATACAGAGTAAGGTCATGGAAGTGACTCAATGATTCCATCCAGTGCAGGATGCAACTTGAATACTTTTTGAGGAAATTGAAGGACAAGGTGAAGAATTGGAACAAGTGGTCACCACAGTGGAACAACACTTGGAAGGATCTGTGACGGAGAAGGTTATTCAGGAGTTCGTCGAGCAGGAGGCTTTGGTGAAGCAATAGGTTGAGGCAGCTCGAGCCAAGCTCGAGGCATTTGAAGTAGAGTTACCCAGATCAGAGTGACTTGGGATGAGTCACTAGTGAGTGTTGGGAGCCTATTGGCCCTTGACCAAGTTTTGGAGAACCTTGGTCACGTTGACCAGTTTTGGAACTTCGACAGGTTAGTTAAAGGTGGAGTGGAGATCATGGGATCTCGACCCCTTTTTAGGACATTTTTGGGTTTACAGTTTATGTAACGGGTATGGGATGTCGGCCCATGGGTTTACCCATGCCTTGGCCCCTTTTGTAATGTATAAATAGAAATCTAGGTGATGTAAGAAACACACTAGATCTAAGAGATAAGTGGTGCTAAGTGCTATATTGTGCTGAGTGGAAGTGATGTAAGTAGTTGGATCTATGTGATTGAGTTAGCTTTGTGCATACTGTGTGAATGAGAACTTGCAGAGCTAAGGGAAAGTGACTATAAAGAGGCTTGGTGTTGTAACCTAGCTCGGGGAAGGAGGGTCTAGAGAGGTGCACACAGATCTCCTATCCTATGCGGAGTGGGTTCTTGTGGCTCTGTGCTTGTAGAAGATTGACAGAAGATAATAAAGAAGAGAAGTGTTGGTGGACGTAGCCTCACACTAGGGTGAACCACATATATCCTATGTTTTGGTTTCTTTGTGCATTATAGTTGTTATGTTATTGATGTGATTTATGCTTAGTGTAGTAATATATGTTAGATGCATCTGATATAGTAGCTTAGTGCTTAGTAATGTGAATGAATACTAGATCAAATGTATTTCTATATGCTAAGTGCTTGGAGGTGTTAGATCTTTTTGAATACTGCGATGTTCTGTAATTAGGGTTTTCTCCTGCGATGTGACTAAGGGTTAAATACCGATGAATGTTAACTGCTAAGTGCTCTTTTAGGTATTGTAATTATAGATCTCAAAATATTAGTAATGTAGAACTCAAAATTAAGGAAATAACTGAAACCAAAATGAAAGAAACAAGAAAATGAGCACACCATCCATATAAATTAACACAATATGTGACCCAAGAAACCTAATATATGACAAAATCTAACTATAATGTGAGGCATATTATCTTCTCTCTTTTACTCATATGAAATGGAAGTACAAAGGAAGGGGTGCTCACTATGGATTTGTAATGGACATTGTGGCTTGAATGGCTACTCTAGAATCTTATACCTCCTTTGCTATTTGTCAATATACCAATCCTATATTATCTACAAAACTATGGAATAATAACAATATCAAAATTATGGAACCCATTCTCTTACTATTGGCCCATTATTTAACATAATCTAATAGTTGTCTAGGGTTAGGGGTTTTGCATGCCTTAACACTCAACTAGATTTATGGTTTTGGACCCTATAAAATATTATTGAAATTACACATGTGACTATCCCCATATGTATGGGAAATGCAGGTTGAGATGGCATCCACTCAGTACCATGTAATGAGGTAGGTAAACTTATAGGAGGAATAACTTCTACATATGAACTCCAATTGAGGTGATTTTTGCAGCATTGGAAAGATTCCAGTGTGTATAATAACATCAATGGGTTGGGAGAGAATAAAAAAAATATTTTACCCCTAAAGGTGTCATTTTATGCCTCAAATATGCTTTGGAATTTTGGGACCTACCCATAAAATGGGCCCTACAAGCCAATTCCTCCACTTTTTCCACCCAAAAAGTACAAAATAGATGAAAAATATATAATGATATATTTTAAATTATACCTCCACATTTATGGAATATTTCGTTCCCCACAATATTTTACTGAATGAGTAGAGGAAGTGTTTCCTCTACCATCTCCCTAGAGTACCATTTTCCCTTGACTATAAGTTTCCCTTTCAACCCAACCTACCATAGTTAATACTGCCCTTATCTAGTATTTATGGACTTCTTCTACAAAACTATATATATTTTCCATCTCTTCCTAAGATTCTAATACTAGTTCCTCTATGGTAGCTAGGACCTACTCATTATTTTCTTGATCCAACATGGAAGGCTCATAAAGTTCCAAAATTTCCACATTCAATACCGAGTAAATGCTCATATATGGGGGTATACTGAGTCTATAGGCATTGTCAACCACCTTTTCCAATACTTAAAAAAGACCATACTACAAATACTTGATCTTCTTACTAAGAACCTCTAACCTTTCTCTGTTTATATGCAAACAAACACTATCTCCCACCTTGAATGTTTTCTCAATTTTGTACCAATCATGTTGGCCCATGTACTTTTCCTATCACTTCTTCAATGTCTCATGTACTTGAAAATGGATCTTCATAATCTTTAAAAAAAAAATCTTCTTTCAATACATCTCTTTTGATGTCTTATCTCACTCCTCCTTGCTATCCATATACAACATCCAAGGGCTATGGTGGAAAATACCAAAAGAAAATTTCAAAAAGGGACATATTGGTAGAATTGTGAACTGCTTTATTATAAGAGTGATGAATATAAATCAAATTTTCATCAGAGATCTTTGGATGCTTCTAATTGTAACCCCTCGAGATTTGAACCAATGTCTTGTTGACAACTTATCTCTGCCCATTTATTTAAGGATGGAAGGATACATATATCTTCAACTTGGTGTCTGTATTCTCCCAAAGTGTAGTCCAAAAGGAATTGAGAAATTTTGTATCCCTATCAGATATGATGCTCCTTTGTATCCCAAAGTGCACCTAGATCTTTTCAATGAACATGCTTTATGCTTCTTTTCCTTTGATGTTTTTTTTACAAGGCATAATAATGCACATCTTGTTGAACCTATCAAATATCACAAATATATAGTCATGTCCCTTCCTAGTTGTTGGAAAAGCACCCACAAAATCCATGGAGATACTATCCCATGGTCTAGTGGGTGCAGTTAAGGGATGATATAAACCTTTATTTTTATTACTAGGCTTGTTGGTACAAAATATTATGCATCCTCTAATAAACTAAGCTACATGTTCTTTCATTATGGGTCAATACACATACCTATGTAGTTGGAAACAATTTTATCAACACCAAAATGTTATACAACCTTGAAGATGTGAGCCTCTCAAATAAGATGAGATATTTCACATTTATGAACACAAAGCTTCTCTAGCTTGTATACCAATACGTTTTGGAGATTATAGTCAACATTACCTTCACCTTCTTATACACAAATTTGGTCATGTAACTGCTACAACACATCTTTAAAGTCATCATCTTTAGTGTATGCCTTTGTGTATGCATCATGGGTAAAATGATACATGTTCATAAGAGTTCCCAAAGATTCAATATTGGATGTGGTTGTTCTTGAAGGATTGTATAAAGACTTATTAGTGCTTCCCTTCTTATATTTGATGAATACATGAAAATACTAAAAAAAAACCATCCACTTGTACGATTTGTTTTGTTGAAGCTTACTTTAGTCCTGCAAGTATTGCAATGGATGGTGATCAATGTGGATGATGATTTCCTTACCCATCAAATACTGCTTCCACTAATTAATATCTTGAACCAGGGAATATATTTCCTTATCATATGAAGGGTAGTTCAATACCCCACCATGAAACATTTCAGAATGATAACATGTTATCTTACCTCCTTTCATCAAGACCACTCCCATAACATATCTACTCACATCTATCTCCACTTCGAAAGAATTTTGAAAATTAGGTAATGAAATAATTGGTGCTTGACTGATATTGCATTTTATCTCATTGAAATATTTCAATTGATTCTTCCCAGAATAGAAAGTATTAGCATTGGTTATTATAGAATGAAGTGGTGCATTTACAACTAAAAAGGATGCTATAAAATTTAATATATACTATGCTACCCAACAAAGATCCTAACTTCAGTGACATTAGTAGGAACTACTTGTTGGGGATTGGGTGTAACCTCATACGAAACAAATAAACATAAATGGAAATAGTTGAACAAGAATAACTTCAAATAAAATAGGTGGTGTCTAAAGACATTTTTACAACACATTGTGAATATAACATCACAATGAATATTGAACATGTACATCATATTTAGAATTGGAATATAACAAATATGATAATGACCCATCTAATCTACTATTTATAGCCTTAAGATGTAACCAAATTCCTCGGAATTGGGAAGATATTGTCCATATACAACCATCGATGGATAGAGTTGAATTTGTCAAATCCAAAATGTCTATTTGGATTGTCAAGGATGCTTGACATGACTATCCATGCATACAAATTGTAGTCGATTTCTTGGTCGGTCGATCCATCAACCGACTGTCTTCAATTTTATGACCAATAGGCTTGTTGACTACTTAATCAAATGATGTAGATATCTATTAAATCACCCAACTGACTACTTCCATATGTTGGTATACTTCTAAACTAACTGGTTCTAGGAGAAGTGTGATAAACTATCAAAACATGAGGTTCCAACACTCCCCCATCATCATACAACTCTGGAGATTCAAGAGGTGAAATTAATTTAGCGAGAAAGATCCCCATAATTATATATTCATGAATCCCAAGAATCGAATGAAGCTTGACAAAATTATCTTTAGAAAAAGGTTTTGTAAAGATGTCAACAATTTTATCATCTATTCTGCAATAAAAAAAAGACAACTTTATCTTAAACCAACTGTCTCAAATAATGAGAATGAGTCTCAACATGATTCATCTTACTGTGTGTTGTTGGGTATTTTACCCTACGGACTAATAAGCTAGGGCTCTAAGCTTATACGCAGATCATGACCCTCAAGACTTAACTTTTAACCTTCTACCCGAATCTGAAACCCCTTTCTTCACATGCATACAAGAGAAGAA
>JASDQU010372765.1:73796-87577 GCA_032191745.1 Picea mariana
TATAAAGATTCTTGGTGCTGTAACCTATCTCGAGGAAGGAGGGCCTGGCGAGGTGCGCACAGATCTCCTATCCTATGCAGAGTGGGTTCTTGTGGCTCTGTGCTTGTAGAAGATTGACAGAAGATAATAAAGAAGAGAAGAGTTGGTGGATGTAGCCCCACACTGGGGTGAACCACGTATATCATGTGTTGTGGTTTCTTTGTGCATTATAGTTGTTATGTTATTGATGTGATTTATTCTTAGTGTAGTACTATTGTAATATCCCTAAGGATGAACCCAATTGTAAATGTAAATGAAAATGTACTTAAGTTGGTGAGTTGTTTTGAAATCATTTTTGTAGGCACCTTTCATGGCATAGTGCGCACATATACTGTGCAGTAAAATGATGAAGTATGCACATTTCAGGATGCCACGCGCAACAACTTAAGTGCACACAATATTGAGGCCAAGGAGCCTTTGTGCTTATGCTATGTTTTATAGGCTGGTGAGCTAGTGGTTATAAGCTATGATGCTTATGTTTTGATTAGGCCGGAGAGCCTAGATGTTAAAGGCCAGTGCACCTATTTTTGTGCATGTCTCATAATTAATATAAATGCATCGTTGTGCGTAGACCCACCACAATAAAAAGAGATGGGGGACTAAAATCCACTAGTTAGGGAAAGGGAGGGGCCTAAAAGTTAAGGAAAAGGGCTAAGCTAGGGAGCTTAAGACAAAAAGGAATATTATATTAATATTTCTTAAAGTATAAAGTATGGGTAATTATTTTATCCTAAGTTCTAAAGTTGGGGCCAAGTGGGCCAAAGTAGCTCCCAACATGACAAGTGTCAAGTTGGGAACATGCATACATATTGTTGGGACTTAGTTCATTCCCGATCATTCTGGCCATCATTCCATCCATCATCCAACCATGATTCCATGACCATTCCAGTCACACAGTCAGTTATCCTTCATACATTCCTATCACTATACCTTAATCGGTATCAAGAGCCATATCTGTTTGTGTAGTTGTTAGCTTGGGAGTTGGACTGAAGAAGCGGGTTGTCAGGCCCGTGAGACATTTCTCTCTAGATGAGAGAATTGTTGGGGAATTGATTTCCTAAAGGTGCTAAACTATAGCTGCAGGGCTCTGAGACTTCCTATCCGGCCTGTTGCTGAAGCCCTAGAAGGAAAGTGGGGCAGCCGGGGGACTGTTGAGAAAATAAGGGGCATACTTCCTGGGGTGGGACAGGCATGTGGGGAATGAGGGACTGTAGGCTTTCAGTTGAGTGAGCACCTGTGATAGAGTCTTTCCTATTGTCTATGAGCCTTTAGCCTGGTTAGGAATCCCTTTACCCAGGTGGATTTTAGTCCCAGCTTGGGGGTGACTCACTGTTGAGACTGATGAACAATGTGTTCTAAGGTTGGGAGGTTCATGGAAGGTCTGCACGCAATTGGTGACATTATTACCAAGATAAGTTCCAATTGTGTGATAAATTAGATGTTGCATGGTTATTTACATGTGTATTTTCATGGGTTTATCTTATGTGTGGTTATGACTGTCTGTATATTTATGGGTATTTCTTGTATATGCTGCATGTATATGTTTAATGTTATTTCTGTGTGAATCCGTGTATTTACATATGTATTTGTATGTTTACGTTTTATATATAATGCTTCCTCAAGAGTTCTGTGTGTGTATGTTTTAGTTGCATGAAATTCGAAAAATTTATTTGGCATAGCTTAGTTGCATATTGGGTATAGAACAGTAAGAGTTCTTTGGCATAGCATGGTCTAGCATGGATGGTAGAGGACATTACAACTATATGCTAGATGCATATGATATAGTATCTTAGTGCTTAGTAATGTGAATGAATACTAGACTAGATATATTTCTATATGCTAAGTGCTTGGAGGTGTTAGATCTTGTTGAATACCGCGTTGTTCTATAATTAGGGTTTTCTCCTGTGATGTGACTAAGTGTTAAATATTGATGAATGTTAACTTCTAAGTTCTCTGTTAGGTATTGTAATCATATATCTATGCCCCAGCTAGGTTGTAGACACTTGAGTCCTGCAACCACCCCTTCCTCTACCTCGAGTGAGACTTCATCTACTTCACAGATGTTGCCGAAAGGGCTAGTAGTCAGGGTTTTTTTGGTGCGTTGTTGAAGCGTTGAACCCTGAGTCTTCCTCTATGCCAACAAACGGTTCCATTATCGGGACCCGAAATTGTGATTGCTAGGAACTGAAGAAAAGAAATCTCTGTGCGTAGATCTGTTGCTTTAGTGTGCATTATTCTACTTCACTGCGAAGCTCTGTGCTAAGAAAGGAATCAGATCTGAAGAAAAGAGGTAAGATCTTAAAGATTTGTGCTCTAAGAAAGGTAAGATAAGTGAAAATTTTTGTTTCGAAAGAATGGATGTAGGTATGTCTAATAGATTTTGTCCTAGTCTAAAAACTAGGGCACAACTAGAAGAAAGAAGATTGGATATGAGTAGATATGATAATAATAGTGAAATATATGTTACTCGTATGCATAGAAAGAATGTTTGGACTAACAAATGGATGCAGGATCCCATAAATAATTTTTGGTAGGTTAGTTACTGTGATCCCAGTGCGTAGTACAAGAAAGTTTGGGGGTCATTTAAAAGAAAGAGAGGATTAACTCTTTGTTATAGTTGCAGAAGACTGAGACATCTTGCTAAGGAATTCCCTGGTAGAGGCCCTAGTTGTCTTTGTTGTAAATCTATGGACCATGAAGTTTTGGATTTCCCTAGAATGATTTCTAAAGTTGAAAATATGAACATGAGACAAGCAAACCATGAGACAGGCCAAGAAACTAAGGATATTATAGAACCCCCAAAAGAATCAAAGACTGTATTATTACAGATGAAAGAAACCCTGAATGATCACAAAGATATCAACTTATCAAAGATCTTAAATGAAAAGGAATGCATAGAAAMAAGAATAGGAGACTTTGACATAGACTGTGTTCTAGATGAGGAAACACATGTGAATATCATGACAGAAAGAACTTGGGAAATTTTGGGAAAACCTTCTATGGTTCCTTCATTGGGAAGAATAGGATTATTTATAGGAAAGATGATAACCCTATGTGGAATACATACCCATATATCTATGAGTGCTCATGGAACTTCGACAGAAGAAGAATTTGAGATCATTAAATTTGTTGAGAATAGTGCCCCATTTGCTATTTTGCTAGAAAAAACTTGGATTGAGAAATATCATATACAAAGGAAACAAGAAGAGGAAGATCAGAACATAAAAAGAAAGAACTAAAAGATTTCATGGCTAGGAGAGTAACGCACTTACTGGAAGAAAAAGAGGACCAGTCGAAGCTACTGAGGACCAGAGATCTAGATGTCAAAGTTGAAAGAACACGAACATACTTGAAACACCTATCTGTACACAAGAGTAGAGCACCTACTCCAGAAAAATAAGAAGTATTACTCTCATAACCCTTGAACGACCCATAATAGTGCAAAGTTACTATGCCAAGAGGAGATAAGAACAGTAATGGAAAGAGGAAACCAGTGACTCAGATTATAGGAAAGAAAGCTAGAAAGCTCAGCAAGAAGAAAGAAAAGTTAGAAAAATTGCAGGAAGTTTCAGGGAGGACTTCACAGAAGGAAGGTTTGCAGAAATGGAACTTCATTGGGATAACAAAACATCGAATATTGGCACTTCACCACGATGAATAAATATGACCGTTGGAGGCGTCCTGACCGTTAGCCTAACGCTTTGGAATGGATTGAACCACAGTTATGGCCAGAAAGATTGCCATTAGACTATTTGGACCACACCATAACGGATGGAATTGCATTGATTGAGGAGTTCCTACCCATTGGAGGATTCTATTACGACATTGTCTATTTATCCCATCGAGTGTTGCACCAAGAATACTTTTTCCAATTGTGATTATCTGATCCCACAAAGAACTAGTTTCTTTCGCGCTGTGCCTATTTGAGAGCTTGCCACCCATTCTGTTACCGTGATTATTTGTGCACCAACCTAAGATACCTGATCTCGAGCGTGCATGTCAGGTGACTTCAGCGTAGTATATAAATCCATCAAAGATATCCTCATAGACCTCATGGCTGAGAAGGTCATGTCCACAAGAGTCCAAGCCTCATCGACGAGAGGATTGGAAGCAACCCCGTCGACTGCTCGTGGATCTGGACCATCCCGAGCTATGAAAGAGAAACAAACCAAGCATCATGATGACTTGGTGAATGCGAAGCTCATCCCATCTATCTTGCTCGATTATATCCCGCCTCTGGCTGGCGCAGTGAGCCGTGACAGTGTCCCGAGGGACTTCGACTACACCATGATTACTATGTACCTCTCGAAGGGCATACGCATAGTAGGACCACAATTAGGACAAATCATGATGTTGAAGATCAGTGACTTCAACTTGGGAGATCACAAGAACCATGGAATGCTCGGCCCACATAAGTATTTGACCAAGAAAAAGGGAAAGAAGTTGATGATCATCCCCCAGTTGTGGACTATGGACATCGCGAGGTCCACTATCCTAAACATGATGAAGGTAACACACTTTGGAAGGAATCAAGAGGTTAACGCATGCATTAAACTCCTGTTGTCCTTCTTCCATGGAAGTTATTTGTGGTTGGACAGACGCATCACTGTAGATCTAACGCTGATCCATTAGATCACCGAATTAAGCATGCAAGGACCAGACCCACAAGAATTTTATGCAGGGAAGGCTGCAGATCATGCCTTAGTGCAGAACATTAAAGATACCTATGGCAATGTGGAAAAGGGGAAGTGAGGCTACAAGGTAGCCTCCATTCAGAATGGCGTAGTGTGCCTAGACTACCAGTTGATTGCTGGTAAGCTAGTAAGAAAGAACAGACCTATGCAGGTCGTGGGGTTCATTGTTGGCCTCACCGGAAAATGCATTGAAGGACTCTAGATGAACTGGGTGAGTTACCTCGTCAACCAGTTAGAACAAGATTGTCGTGAAGCTCAGGATTAGGTCTATGAGTTTCATTTTAGTTGGCCACTAGTATTCATCACCTTCATTGCCTGGGAGATGGTGGAAAAAGAGAACTTCCCTGAGATTGAGCCATCTGAACCCCTGGTTGCGAAGTTCACCACGCTCTGGTATTCTAGCGACATGGAGAAACAATGGCAGTCAAACGTGGTGTTCCACACCTACTACCTATAGTTGAAGAGGGCTATTGAGTCTTTCCATTAGATGACGTCGAACACCTTGCACAGGTTCAGACCATTTGTGAAGTTCCGTGCAGATAGACATTTTATTTATATCACTGCGTGCAAAGACGATTAAAAAGAAGAGCTCCAATCTTATTATAATCTCATTGAGGAGGACATGGAATAAATAAATAAGGAGTGGCTTGCAGAGCTCCTTATACTAGTCGACCAGGCAGAGGTGTCCAACCCCGACTTCATCGATAGTCCTGTGGTTACTCACGAAGAGTATGATGCACCCAACAGTAGCATAAGGAAGAAAAAAGAAGAGGTACAGGACCTGAACAACGCCTCAAAAGAGACTGCTTCAGAATCACCTGGAGGGGGAGGTGATCGAAGTAGACAAAGAAGATGACAAAGGAGAAGAAGACAAGTAGAAACACGGTGAAGTAACACCGCCTAGGGATACTATTGATGAAGATGAGACCTCCAAGAAAATAAAGGTTTCCCCCACGAAACCTACATCACGAAAGAAGTCCAAAGCTAGTAAACCACATATGCAGATTGTGCTCAAGATGGATGACATAGATTTCATCATCGTTGATGTCTCAGATACATCAGAAGATATCTTGCAATGCAATGAAGCTAAACAAGAGACCATGTATGAAATAATTGAAGCAGAGATGAAAGGGGTACAACAAGCCCTCTACTCCAGTCGCACAGTGTTTGCTGCGCCTCTTATATCAGATGGAACATAGCTGGGAGATGAGCATGCCTAGCTACGTTGAATAGCATATGCGACCAAAGCTCACCTTCATCGAGTTCAAGAAGAAAAATAACATGCCACATAGGCCTTAAATCAAGAAAAAGAGGAAGCCATATAGAAATGACGGGTTGCACAACAGGAAAAATATGACATCCAAGCCAATTTTGCAGAGGATAGAGCGCAAATCTAGAACGAGAAGGAATAGCCGCTCGTAGAGCATATTGAAGTTAAAAAAGAAGTCACTAGTGCACTTCACTTTGTGACGGGCTTAGAACATATGGAAGAAGACTCAAAGGAAAGACAAGTAGGGAAGCTTGTTGAAGCTACTCAACAGCTCCAACAAAGAGTAGAAGAGCTAGAGTTACAAGAAGTGCCAAGCACTCTGCAAGAAGTGCAAGACCAGAGAGAGGAAACTGCCTGGAGCGTAGTCTATAGAATCAAGGCATTGGCCTTAGAATGTAAACAAATCAGCAGTCAAAGTGCGCAGACTTATGAGTGCCTTGCAGAGGACCCTGAACTAAGGACACTAGAGTCACATCTTTAGGAGGCCAAGCAAGAAGAAACAACGATGCAAGCACAGTTGAAGCTACTATTAGCAGTAGAGAGGATGAAACGATCCCAGGAACAACGCACAATTCAACAACAAGTCCATGCCATATAGACTAAGGTCATGGAAGTGACTCAATGACTCCATCCAGTGCAGGATGCAACTTGCATACTTTTTGAGGAAATTGAAGGACAAGGTGAAGAATTGGAACAAGTGGTCACCACAGTGGAACAACACTTGGAAGGATTTGTGATGGAGAAGGTTATTCAGGAGTTCGTTGAGCAGGAGGCTTTGGTGAAGAAATAGGTTGAGGCAGCTCGATCCAAGCTCGAGGCATTTGAAGTAGAGTTACCCAGATCAGAGTGACTTGGGATAAGTCACAAGTGAGTGTTGGGAGCCTATTGGCCCTTGACCAAGTTTTGGAGAACCTTGGTCATGTTGACCAGTTTTGGAACTTCGACAGGCTAATTAAAGGTGGAGCGGAGATCACGGGATCTCGACCCCTTTTTAGGACATTTTTGGGTTTACAGTTTATGTAACGGGTATGGGATGTCAGCCCATGGGTTTACCCATGCCTTGGCCCCTTTTGTAATGTATAAATAGAAATCTAGGTGATGTAAGAAACACACTAGATCTAAGAGATAAGTGGTTCTAAGTGCTATATTGTGCTGAGTGGAAGTGATGTAAGTAGTTGGATCTATGTGATTTATTTAGCTTTGTGCATACTGTGTGAATGAGAACTTGCAGAGCTAAGTGAAAGTGACTATAAAGAGGCTTGGTGTTGTAACCTAGCTCGGGGAAGGAGGGTCTGGCGAGGTGCACACAGATCTCCTATCCTATGCGGAGTGGGTTCTTGTGGCTCTGTGCTTGTAGAAGATTGACAGAAGATAATAAAGAAGAGAAGTGTTGGTGGACGTAGCCTCACACTAGGGTGAACCACATATATCCCGTGTTTTGGTTTCTTTGTGCATTATAGTTGTTATGTTATTGATGTGATTTATTCTTAGTGTAGTAATATATGTTAGATGCATCTGATATAGTAGCTTAGTGCTTAGTAATGTGAATGAATACTAGATCAAATGTATTTCTATATGCTAAGTGCTTGGAGGTGTTAGATCTTGTTGAATACTGCGATGTTTTGTAATTAGGGTTTTCTCCTGCGATGTGACTAAGGGTTAAATACTGATGAATGTTAACTGCTAAGTGCTCTTTTAGGTATTGTAATCATAGATCTCAAAATATTAGTAATGTAGAACTCAAAATTAAGGAAATAACTGAAACTGAAATGAAAGAAACAAGAAAATGAGCACACCATCCATATAAATTAACACAATATGTGACCCAAGAAACCTAATATATGACAAAATCTAACTATAATGTGAGGCATATTATCTTCTCTCATTTACTCATATGAAATGGAAGTACAAAGGAAGGGGTGCTCACTATGGAGTTGTAATGGACATTGTGGCTTGAATGGCTACTCTAGAATCTTGTACCTCCTTTGTTATTTGTCAATATACCAATCCTATATTATCTACAAAACTATGGAATAATAACAATATCAAAATTATGGAACCCATTCTCTTACTATTGGCCCATTATTTAACATAATCTAATAGTTGTCTAGGGTTAGGGGTTTTCCATGCCTTAACACTCAACTAGATTTATGGTTTTGGACCCTATAAAATATTATTGAAATTACACATGTGACTATCCCCATATGTATGGGAGATGCAGGTTGAGATGGCATCCACTCAGTACCATGTAACGAGGTAGGTAAACTTATAGGAGGAATAACTTCTACATATGAACTCCAATTGAGGTGATTTTTGCAGCATTGGAAAGATTCAGTGTGTATAATAACATCAATGGGTTGGGAGAGAATAAAAAAAATATTTTACCCTTAAAGGTGTCATTTTATGCCTCAAATATGCTTTGGAATTTTTGGACCTACCCATAAAATGGGCCCTACAAGCCAATTCCTCCACTTTTTCCACCCAAAAAGTATAAAATAGATGAAAAATATATAATGATATATTTTAAATTATACCTCCACATTTATGGAATATTTTGTTCCCCACAATATTTTACTCAATGAGTAGAGAAAGTGTTTCCTCTACCATCTCCCTAGAGTACCATTTTCCCTTGACTATAAGTTTCCCTTTCAACCCAACCTACCATAGTTAATACTGCCCTTATCTAGTATTTATGGACTTCTTCTACAAAACTATATATTTTCCATCTCTTCCTAAGATTCTAATACTAATTCCTCTATGGTAGCTAGGACCTACTCATTATTTTCTTGATACAACATGGAAGGCTCATAAAGTTCCAAAATTTCCACATTCAATACCGAGTAAATGCTCATATATGGGGGTATACTGAGTCTATAGGCATTGTCAACCACCTTTTCCAATACTTAAAAAAGACCATACTATAAATACTTGATCTTCTTACTAAGAACCTCTAACCTTTCTCTGTTTATATGCAAACAAACACTATCTCCCACCTTGAATGTTTTCTCAATTCTGTACCAATCATGTTGGCCCATGTACTTTTCCTATCACTTCTTCAATGCCTCATGTACTTGAAAATGGATCTTCCTAATCTTTAAAAAAAAAAATCTTATTTCAATACATCTCTTTTGATGTCTTATCTCACTCCTCCTTGCTATCCATATACAACATCCAAGGGCTATGGTGGAAAATACCAAAAGAAAATTTCAAAAAGGGACATATTGGTAGAATTGTGAACTGCTTTATTATAAGAGTGATGAATATAAATCAAATTTTCATCAGAGATCTTTGGATGCTTCTAATTGTAACCCCTCGAGATTTGAAACAATGTCTTGTTGACAACTTATCTCTACCCATTTATTTAAGGATGGAAGGATACATATATCTTCAACTTGGTGTCTATATTCTCCCAAAGTGTAGTCCAAAAGGAATTGAGAAATTTTGTATCCCTATCAGATATGATGCTCCTTTGTATCCCAAAGTGCACCTAGATATTTTCAATGAACATGCTTTATGCTTCTTTTCCTTTGATGGTATTTTTACAAGGCATAATAATGCACATCTTGTTGAACCTATCAAATATCACAAATATATAGTCATGTCCCTTCCTAGTTGTTGGAAAAGCACCCACAAAATCCATGGAGATACTATCCCATGGTTTAGTGGGTGCAGTTAAGGGATGATATAAACCTTTATTTTTATTACTAGGCTTGTTGGTACAAAATATTATGCATCCTCTAATAAACTAAGCTACATGTTCTTTCATTATGGGTCAATACACATACCTATGTAGTTGGAAACAATTTTATCAACACCAAAATGTYATACAACCTTGAAGATGTGAGCCTCTCAAATAAGATGAGATATTTCACATTTATGAACACAAAGCTTCTCTAGCTTGTATACCAATACGTTTTGGAGATTATAGTCAACATTACCTTCACCTTCTTATACACAAATTTGGTCATGTAACTGCTACAACACATCTTTAAAGTCATCATCTTTAGTGTATGCCTCTGTGTATGCATCATGGGTAAAATGATACATGTTCATAAGAGTTCCCAAAGATTCAATATTGGATGTGTTTGTTCTTGAAGGATTGTATAACAACTTATTACTGCTTCCCTTCTTATATTTGATGAATACATGAAAATACTAAAAAAAACCCATCCACTTGTACGATTTGTTTTGTTGAAGCTTACTTTAGTCCTACAAGTATTGCAATGGATGGTGATCAATGTGGATGATGATTTCCTTACCCATCAAATACTGCTTCCACTTATTAATATCTTGAACTAGGGAATATATTTCCTTATCATATGAAGGGTAGTTCAAGACCCCACCATGAAACATTTCAGAATGATAACATGTTATCTTACCTCCTTTCATCAAGAGCACTCCCATAACATATCTACTCACATCTATCTCCACTTCGAAAGAATTTTGAAAATTAGGTAATGAAATAATTGGTGCTTGACTGATATTCCATTTTATCTCATTGAAATATTTCAATTGATTCTTCCCAGAATAGAAAGTATTACCATTGGTTATTATGGAATGAAGTGGTGCATATACAACTAAAAAGGATGCTATAAAATTTAATATATACTATGCTACCCAACAAAGATCCTAACTTCAGTGACATTAGTAGGAACTACTTGTTGGGGATTGGGTGTAACCTCATACGAAACAAATAAACATAACTGGAAATAGTTGAACAAGAATAACTTCAAATAAAATAGGTGGTGTCTAAAGACATTTTTACAACACATTGTGAATATAACATCACAATGCATATTGAACATGTACATCATATTTAGAATTGGAATATAACAAATATGATAATGACCCATCTGATTTACTATTTATAGCCTCAAGATGTAACCAAATTCCTTGGAATTGGGAAGATATTGGCCATATACAACCATCAATGGATAGAGTTGAATTTGTCAAATCCAAAATGTCTATTTGGATTGTCAAGGATGCTTGACATGACTATCCATGCATACAAATTGTAGTCGATTTCTTGGTCGGTCGATCCATCAACCAACTGTCTTCAATTTTACGACCAATAAGATTGTTGACTACTTAATCAAATGATGTAGATATCTATTAAATCACCCAACTGACTGCTTCCATATGTTGGTATACTTCTAAACTAACTGGTTCTAGGAGAAGTGTGATAAACTATCAAAACATGAGGCTCCAACACTCCCCCATCATCATACAACTCTGGAGATTAAAGAGGTGAAATTAATTTAGTGGGAAAGATCCCCATAATTATATATTCATGAATCCCAAGAATCAAATGAAGCTTGACAAAATTAGCTTTAGAAAAAGGTTTTGTAAAGATGTCAACAATTTTATCATATATTCTGCAATAAAAAAAAAGGCAACTTTATCTTAAACCAACTGTCTCAAATAATGAGAATGAATCTCAACATGATTCATCTTACTGTGTGAAATAGGGTTTTTAACAACTTTAATTGAACTCTGGTTGTCACAGTAAAATGTACTCGATGTCTATATAGGAAATCCAGATTTACCCAAGAGTTGGCAAATCCACACTACTTATATTCCTGCATGAATGACACTGCAATACTCTACTTCTGTAGTCAACAAAGAGACTACCTTCTATTTATTTCATGACCAAACCAACGATCTAGTGCTAAAGTGAAACACATAGCCAGAAGTGGACTTCCAATCATCATTATCTCCTACCCATTCAGAGTCAGTGAAGCCAACTAATGAATCTGAACTTCGAAAATATTTGATACTAAGATGAGTGGTACCCTTGAGATAGAGAACAATCCTTTTGACCATTTTCCAGTGGATTTATCTAGGATCCTACATAAAATGAGAAAACACACTAACGAAAAAGGAAATTTTAGGTCGAATGTGTGTGATACAAATAATACTATTGACCAATCGTTGATAGAGTGTAGCATTGACTTTGGGAGATTGACAATTTTTACTCATCTTAACTCCAGATTGAAAAGGAGTAGCATAGGTCTTACAATATTCCATCTTAAAATGTGTCAAGAGATCCATTACATATTTATATTAATAAATGAAAAATCCATCAAACAATATTAATACTTGAATACCCAAAACATAATGCAGAATACCAATATCTATCATGTCAAAGGAGTCAACAAGTTATTTCTTCAATATAAGAATGAAATCAATGTTATTGACAATTATAACATGGTCATCAACATATACAACAATAATTAAGGTGTTTCCATGATTACAATGTACATATAAACTGTGATTAGATTCACCACATTTGAAACCAGTCGAAGAAAGAAAATTTCAATCTTAGCATACCAAGCTCGGGGAGCTTACTTCAAACCATAAAGAGACTTTTGAAGTTGAAAAACCATGGTATAATATATCAAAAAACCAAGAGGTTGTTCCATGAAAATTTATCTAGATATATCATCATGAATAAAATCACTATTCACATCCATCTGGTTGATCATCCATCCCAAATGAGTAGCAAGGGAAAGAATCAGTTGAACATAGTTCATCTTTGCAATAGGGGAAAAGGTCTTACTGTAGTCAATGTATTCTTGTTGAGAAAATTATTTTGTAGCGAAGAAAGCTTTATGATGCTCAACAACACCTTCAAATGTAAATTTTCTCTTTTAGACCCATTGACACTTCACAATGTTCTTCTCTTGTGGTCAGGGAACTAAATCCCAAGTGTGATTCTTCAAAAGAGAATCCATTTTAGTCTTCATAAACAACTCCCATTTAGGTTGTCCTTGGGAATACGAGTAGGTAACAAGATCAAAATTTTCAAGCACATGAGTCATCAAAGCAATGTCGGAACACTGCTTCTAATTGTGAATTTGTTATCATGAAGAAACATCACTGACATCAGGGCCAACAACTTCAATTGTCTTTGAATCCCATCTAGGTAGACAAGAAAGGGTCTGTTGTTCATTGTAGAAGGTCGATTACAAGTTGGAACATTATTAGTAGAAGGAGATGGAGGACCAATTGGAATATAAATATACTAACCATTCAACTCAAGAGTCGACAACCCAGTCGAAATAGGAACAAAGTGAAAATATCCAGTTAGAGGATTGAAAAATGGAATAGGAGAACCAGAGTCAGAAACAAAATAAAAGTGATCATTCTATAATAACTAGAGGAGGAATTCAACAACTTGATGCCAAAATAATTTTCATCAAACCATACATTTCTTCTGATAATGATCTTCCATTTGAAAAGGTCAAACAATCAATAGGATTTAGACTCTTCATAGTAGTTGATCATGATGCAAGAAAGACTCTTTGCATCCAATTTATTTATGCAATTGTTGGAAATATGATCGCAAGAAATACATTTAAAAACACAAAGGTGATTGACCAAGGTATTTCTTCCACACCATCATTTTAATAAAGTCAAAGAATGAAAAAATTGAGTCTAGATGCAAATGAGATGATAGTTTTCACAATAGACATCTTTAGCCTAGGAGCGAAGAGCCAAGTATTTGGCCTGCAAAAGACATCTAGCCATTTCGACTAAAATGTGAATCTTACATTCTGCAACTCCATTCTATTTAGGGGTATGAGGAAACAACCACTGCCATTCAATACCATATCAAACAAGGTATTCCTCAAAAGGTTGACCACATTTCTTTTCAACAAAGGCCCTAAATTATTTGTACTTTTAAAAGACAAGATTCTTGTTTTTCAGGAAAGAAACCCAAGTGACCAATGGCTATGACCACGTGCTTATGCCTTCCTAAGTTTGGGGTGTAACTG
>JASDQU010372766.1:14375-24838 GCA_032191745.1 Picea mariana
CAACCCAAGATCACAAGAAGAATAACCATGCACAAGAACACAAGAAGTGTCCTGGGAAACCCTTCTCAACAAGGGAAGAAAACCCAACCAATCCTTTGCTATATTCTTCAAGAGAAAGACCTCCCACACCATCGCCAAACCTAGCACAAAAGAGGGTGTTGTAATTCTCATAATTTCAGACCACAACTTCTGAAATCATGAGATGACATAATGTTAAGTGTGTTTCCTCAATGGGGATTCACCTTTATTTATATAAGACTTATCACATCAAATGATGTGTTTATTGGCACAATAGGTCCGACCTCAATAACTCAAAATATAATTAATAATTACCATATTAATTATCTTTTACATTATGGTGGGGCCAACTTGTACCCTTTACATCACAAATAGGGTTACAGGTAAGTCTAACTCTTGGACAATATAGCAAGGGATCTCATACACCCAGTAGTGCTCAACTTCTAGGGTCACATCCATCTGTGCTCAGCCGCAGGGATGTCCACATCTCTATCTCACTGGGTCTCACAGGTGAACCACACTCACTAGTGCTCATACACTAGAATTATGTTCGCATGTGCTCAACCAAAGGCACATCCAACTCAGTAGATCTACTTTCTCACTGCATTACAATGGAGAATCATCTAGAGTATCACATCATCTCAACTCTGTGATCAAAGGAGGCTAATACACCATTTCATCTCTGTCTTATAATGATGCACCCAATTCATGGGATTTTCCACACGTTCACCTGTGCTCAGCCACAAGCATGTCCAACTCAGCAGATCTTCTTTCTCACTGCGTTACACATGAGAATCATCTGGAGTTATCATCTCAACTCTCTGCACATAAGAGAACACTAAAGCCATCACATGGGCTCCTCACCCCACACAGGGCACACAGTGTTCCATCTCTGTCTCAAAGAGGAACCACACACCCAAATCATGGGCTTCCTCACCCCACACAGGGGAACACAACGTTCCTTCTCTGTCTCAGAGAGGAACCACACACCCAACTCATGGGATTTCTCTCAGGCCAACTCACTCAGTCTGTTTCCTGGTGGATGTCTCATGCAATGGTAATCATCAACAAAAAGGCATAGCAGGATATCTAGGAGAGATGAAGATACATCTGAAAACTGAGGCTAGATCTATCAGACAGAGACTGTATAGACTAAATCCAATTTATAAATAGAAGGTCAAAGAAGAAATTGAAAGAATGTTAGAAGTTGGTATCATAGAGCCAGTAGAAGAATCAGAATGGATAAGCCCTATGGTAGTGCAAGAAAAGAAACAAGGAGGGATAAGGATTTGTGTGGATATCAGGAAACTAAATGATGCTTGCCTACATGACCCTTTTCCCACCCCTTTTACTGATGAATTCCTAGAGAATGTTAGAGGCCAGGAAGCATATTCATTCACAGATGAATTATCAGGCTACCATCATATCAAGATATCTCTCAAAGACATGTACAAGAACACTTTTTCCATGGAATGGGGATCCTACCAGTACACAGTCATGCCTTTTGGGTTGAATAATGCACCAGCTATATTCTTAAGGGTAGTCATAGCTTCCTTCAAATAATTCATCCATCAATTTTTAGAAGTATATATGGATGTTTGGATAGTCTACAATATGTTAAAAGATCATGTAGAGGTGTTAAGGTTAACATTGGAAAGATGCAGACAGTGTCAGATATCATTAAATATCAAGAAGTGCATCTTTGGGACGCCTTTCAGAATACTATTGAGACACATAGTGTGCAAACAAGGATTCCTAGTAGACCCTGCCAATATTGCAGTGATTTTTAATTTACCACCACCAAAATCGGTGCGCCAGTTGAGAGAAACATTGGGCCACACAGGCTACTACAGGAAATTCATAAAAGGATATGCACAGATCACTGCGTCGATGGAGAAAATGCTGAAGAAAGATACTAAATTCTAGTGGAATGAGGATTTTCAACAAGGGTTGGACACCTTGAAAGAGAAGATGGTAACAACACCTATTCTGGTATTTCTAGATTGGGAGAAGACATTTCATGTGCATGTAGATTGATCTGAAAATGGGGGAGTACTTTACACAAGTTTTCAATCCAAAATCATTTTCTGACGAAGTATTTGCATAAGGATTAAAGGGCCTATGAATGGATGATTAACCATGCTCTTAAACAAGAATACATAACATACATGAACTCAAATGGAAAAAACAACATGAAAAGACAAGAGAGAGAGACAACCAATGTTGGTAACGAAATTTTCCCCTCTTGAGCTACGTCTCTAGATTTGCTTCAATTGGAATACGGATCAATTTCATTCCTTCTTCAAAATATGTTGGGAACTTCTCATAAGTGATTACATAAGATATGCCTTCTCCTTCAATAAGGATTCAAGAAGACTACTCACACTCATACCTCTCCATACATCAAGAAGGATAATACCCTACATGACTAAGTCTCTCAAAGCTTAGGATTAGTAGCACTATGGTTTACTAAATCCACTCATTACTCTCCATTAAAAAGGGCTCACATAAGGAATTATATCATTTTTCCTCACTCCCTCTTAAGAAAGAGCATTGTTATCACTAAAATTTCGTCCGCAAATGGGTACAGGAATATAGCATCTCCAAACACCTATTAGTTCACCTGCAGCCCTAAAAAATAATTTCCAAAAGGCACAAACTATATAACTGGTTATAAAATTGATATGCGCAGAAAAACTACAGAAAGTGCATGCACGTGCCCAAGTCAAAAACGTCGGAAAATCACACATGCGCTCGATGCACGAATCTGTATGAGAAAATCCATGCACACCTGTGAACGACGCATTTATTGTTCTTGTCGACCCCTCATCCACTTATGGACCAACTCCCAACTTGATTTGACCCTCAAATCTGAGCTGAATCCGAGTGGGGGGATGGTCAAATACCAAAGGGTGCCCTAAAGGGCCCCTTGTTCACACTAAAGACCGGTTGGATAATGACTCAATGATTTGCTATAGAAAGAGGCCATGGGTGCACTATGAATTCAAGAATATCATTGTATTTTTATGCTGCCTCTATTCCCCTACAAGGAACCTCTTTCCTTCTTGGACCATACTAACATCATCTCATTAAGCTATTCACCTCACCTCTTGAGGGAATACACTTGGATTTCTTCACCATTTCCTTTTCTAGTTTTCCATTTGTAAGAAGATATCTCACATAGGGGACTCAAGAACCCTCCCTAGGAGGAAGAGGGGATAAAATGCTCCTATCACTGAGTCCCCTCCCCATATCAAAGCTCCATCAGTTGAAGAAATACTACCTAGGGATTTCCTTGAGAGCACCACTGCACCACTTATCATAGATATCCCCCCTCTCCAGGGGAAAATCTCAGTTTTGGAGACAGTCCTCCAGGCCATTACCCAAATTCCCTTTTTCTACCCCCCACCTGGAGTCAAAGCATTCTAGGTAGCTGCAACGCTTACCCTTCCGAACATGGTACTCGCCATCCCTTTATGGTATCTATATCCACACGGGATGGTTCCTCAACCATCCCTCCCTTAGTCAGAGGGAATCCTGATGCAGATCCTAGTACTAACTCTGGCCATGCCACCCTCACCCCCAATCGTCGGCACCACTTCTACAGCTAGGGGCAGATGGAAGAATAAAGAGCCCATCGCTCCACTACCTCCCCGAGTTCAACTCCCTTGTGCCTTATGTGAAAGAAAAGGACACCCCACTCACAAATGTCCTTCTCTTCCCGAGCTACATAGTTTTATCCAGCTTCCTCAAGCACCCCTTTTGATTTCCACTCCACCAAGTACGTCCCCCCCTACTACAGAGTCATCAACCACACACAAAAAAAAATATATGAACCAATTTTGCCTGTGCCATATGCACAGAATATGGGCATTACACTCATCATTTCCCATCTATCCCATACATCCACCACACATTAGTCGCAAAATGCCACACATATCTACCTGATCTTCCTCCGACACTCCATACCAATGCTCCCATGAATGTAATTCATTATATTTCTTCATCAGTCCTTGAGCAAAGGGGAGGTCCATGTCCTCCCACCAAACTACCACCCGATTTCCCATAGTGTCGGTGCAACTGAGATGGCATTATGGGCCCATTGTCCAGATCTAATCCCTTTTCCCCACTTTCATTTTTTGGTACAGTAGCCCATAAGCTCCATTTTCTGAACCATTTTTGGCCACTTACACAGTCATTTTCCTTGGGTGATCATTTTCACTTTTCCCCGGTGGAGCATCTTTCCATGACACACTCAGGTACGCCTTATCATGTTCAAAATTATCAAATAACTGATATATGTTATTTATTTTCAGATATTTTTCACGTCGGGTATTTGGTTTTCATGTGTGCAGGTACTTGGTCATCAAAAACCAATGCATCCCCTTCAGGTATATGATCAACACTGACATTTAATCATTCCCTCTGAATATCCATTGCATCTGCCAATCACACCCTCCGACATTTTCCTGTAGGATCCTCACATCCGGCTCTGCAACACTGTCACCTCCGCTACATTTCAAGTATCATCACCCGATAGCACTCTCCCCTACATGAGTTGTCCCATTCATAGTCCCCTTTGTCACTTTGACACTCATGCTGCTTTCACCCCCTAGGAATGGGAGTCCCTATAGTCTTACACATGTTCAAGAATCAACCACATACTCCTTCTCCTCATTATGCTAGCTTTCCCAATGGTCTCCCAAAACATCTCCTCACGATTCTCATTTGACTGCACCTCCGCAGTATCATTATCCCTCCATTTCATCCGCAATCAGTTTTCCCATCTGCATATTTCCCTCCATTCATTTACCTCATACAGTAACCCACCCATGGGGCCCCCACCATCCACCAATTCTCCACGCAACTTGCACCCTCACAGGCTAAGCCATCTTGCACTGGGGCACCTATTTCTGTATTTGTACACTTATCCCAAATTATTCTTTATTCATTTGGTAATTGTACAAGGCCTTTGTTTCCAGCATATACATAGTTTTTTTTTTTTTTTGGTCCCCTTTAGCGACTTTCTTTTTCTAGCAAAGAAACCCATGTCGTCGTTGGTTGGGGCATTTACTCTCTCCTAATCCTATCAACATCGTCCATAAACCCCGAGTATCCCATAATCCATGTACCCCTAATCTCTAAGTTTGTCCACTTTGTCACATGTCTGACACAATTTAACCCACGTCTAGTCGTCCCCCTGACGCTAGATCCAATTTCACGATTGCTGCCACTCATACTTCACATATATCCCCAACCAAGGGAAGTCTTGAGTCTCACCGTATCTTGACTTTGTCCCTGTACCTCATCAGTTCCTGACCTCATCTAGTGGATTTCATGAAGCCATTTTCTTCTTGGAGTCACGTCTCCCTTTCTGTCGACATCAACACAGTTTACAGAAGGGTGACAGTATCTTGACTCTCATTACCTTTACAATGAGGAGTCTTAGACGACACAGAAAGACCCATCATTTCTCTCTGTTGTCATTGACCCCCATACCATTCAACGTCAACACACTCTCATGTTACGGTGGGTATTACTATGCGACTATTGTAGTTGTTTTATACTAGCCGAAGACCTCTAAATTTTCTAGGCCATCAATGCCTACAAGTCATCGACACTTCTTACAGGTATCCGTGTCTCTGTTCAGAGTATGTTCACCATCAGAATTGTCATCTTCTGTTATCAAACCACCCTAGAGGGTGCTGCAATTATCTACATCAACATACAACTTCAGTTACTACCTTACCTTTTGAGTTACATGACAGGAGCATGGGGCATGCCCACCTTGTTTGTATACATATTTTATTTTCCCCCACCTTGAGAAAGGTTTGGGTCCCACCATTTCCCCTCTCCCTCCAACGGATCTCTCTTGTAGTTCCTCTCAACACTCTTCTTTACAATGGTACTCTCAGTAGAAGAAGCATTGATGTATTTCGGCTATACTTATGCTCCTAACCTCACACATCAAGGGGCATATGTTATCACTGAAATTTCATCTACAAATGGTTACAATAATCCAACATCTCCAAACACCTATTAGTTCACTTGCAACCCTAAAAAATAATTTCCAAAAGGCACAAACTATACAACTAGTTATAAAATTGAGATGCGCAGAAACACTACAGGAAGCGCACACATGTGCCCAAGTCAAAAACACCGAAAAAGTGAACATGCACCCGATGCGTGACTGTGTACATGAAAATATGCACACACCTGTGAACGACGCATTTATGGTTCTTGTCGGCCCCTCACCCACTTCTGGACTATATCCCAACTTGATTTGACCCTCAAATCCGAGTTGAATCTGAGTGGGGGGATGGTCAAATACCTAAGGGTGCCCTAATGGGCCCCTTGTTCACACTATAGACCGGTTGGATAATGCCTCAAAGATTTGCTATAAAAAGAGGCCATGGGTGCACTATGAATTCAAGAATCTCATTGTATTTTTATGTTGCCTCTATTCTCCTACAAGGAACCTCTTTCCTTCTTGGATCATACTAGCATCATCTCATTAAGCCATTCACGTCACCTCTTGAGGGAATAAGCTTGGATTTCTTCACCATTTCATTTTCTAGTTTTCCATTTGTAAGAAGAGCTCTCACATAGGGGACTCAAGAACCCTCCCTAGGAGGAAGAGGGTATCCACAAGTCCTCCTTTCTCTTTGGTGTTTTCCCACTAATACAATCTATCCATTGGTGGCATGATTATTGGTCCTTTAATTGATTTTTGGTTCAAGTTTCCTCATGCATTTTAGTTTTATTTCTTTAGTTGTTTGTTTATTTCATGTGATTGAGTCATTTGATTCATACACTAACCTCTATCCTATCTAGTAGGCCCAACAAGACTTGCAGGTGTCCCTCTTTTGGTCATTCAAGTGGTGAAAAGGCCACAACAAGCATTCAATTCCTAGATCCACAAAAATAGGATCTAATTACAAAAGAGGAAAAACAAGATCCATGAATGTAGGATCTCAAACTATCTTCAAGTACATAATGGAAAAAGTCTCAAACCCACCCAAAGACTCTTCATCCACGTCCTTGATTCTCTCAACCTATAATTGAGAATAATGGCAAATTGGTGTGAGGTGGTTTCTCACATACAAACCAATTTCCAAAATGATAATTTAATGATAAATACATAAGTCTAATTTCCCTCACAAGTATTAATCATTTTACATCAATAATGTATGAGTTTTCCAAAATCTCATAAAGCATAAATAATATGCATGAGCATCTCATAAAGCATAATAATGCATGAAACCCTTTTCTCATAAAGCATTAATAAAATGCATGAGAAAAATAAAACTCAAAACATATAAGTTTACCACCTTCACCACTCCGCAAATAAACTTGGTGAACACAGTAAAGTCCTTCCATGTGTGGAAATCCGTCCGGATAATGCCTCCCCACAAAGAACCTTTTGGTCTCCAAAAGTATCAACTTATTTGTATGCAAATGTCCTCAAAAGGCACATTCTTTCAAGACTCCTTCACACATGTACTTCAGAATTAGAATGCTAACCAACACTTGCAACCACTGCGAAGCAAATGCTTGGAAAGGCACATCCCTTGTCTCCTTCACCTCTCTTCTTCAGAGATGAAATGTCAAATCCCACCTTCATAATCTTGCAACCTATAGCAGATGATACATGTACCACAATGTTTGGTGTACTTTATTTGCCAAGAGTTTATAACTACACTCTTGGTCAAGTTTACAATGAATCTCCAAAATGGTGTAGGCAGATCATCTCATACAACTGTTTATATCATGATTACAAAGAATCCAATGAAGGTTTTAAGGTGAAACAATAATGCCTCTCACTCTCCTCACCCAAGAGTGGCTAAACAACCATTATAATGCTTCATAATCAAATTTCAAAGCAATTCTTATGCAAAATAGGATGCCAAAATATGCACAAAAGGGAAACTTCTATGGTCCCATTTACCCATTACAAAATGTGCAATAATATGTTCACTAGTGGTGTACTCTATGGTTTCAAATCCAATACAAAGGATGTGCACCTAATATCAAAGTTTTCAATCTCCCTTGGTTTTTCCATTTCCCATTATAACATATGGAAAAAATTTCAAAGTACCCCTTGATTTTCCATCTTCGACATATGGCAAACTGATAATAATGGATTTCAAAAAAAAACGTTTTTAATTTTCATGCCCCATATGCATATGGAAAAATTACCAAGAAAAATGGTTTTCTATAGTTTTAATGGACAAAACTATATTTGTAAATCCATAACCTTTGAAGAAATAACAATATAGAATGGGCGCTTATCCAATGTTTTCAACCCATGTACTTGGACTTCTGCAAAAAGTATATGTCAATACATACATATACCAGAACTTTAATTTAGTCTTATAAACCCCAATTGTTGGATTAGACCTTGGTTGCGCCCTCGGTGGCATGTGTCCAATACCTCTCTGTCAAGTTCAGATCGCTTCCATTAAGCTCGGGCCCTAACCATCAACCAGAAGAATGCTACCGTTTGTAGGTCAAGGGTTCAATATATATAAAGGTGTTCCATTTGGAGGCCTGCGAAGAAACCATTTGTTTTCCTCTGCCTTAATTGTGACGGAAATATTTTTGCAAGTTCTTCGTTGACTGTATAGTTTGGGCAGAAGTGAACACCTTCAACCTTTGATGAATGTGGAGATCCTTGATTAGATTTATTCTAGCATCACAACACCATATATGCTTCATGTAAAAAATAAATTTCAACTCCACAAAATGAAAGAAAACAGGGATTATGTATTTCCTTACTAAGAAATGACCGACATAAAATGAGTCTCCATTACTCAACGTATAAGGGCATTCTTGTACTTTGGATATCTCATTCTCCTGTATAGACATTGTCACATTAATAAATATGTGACCTGTGTAGTCCATTGATCTCTCTCTTTTGAATTCCTACATAATATTTCCTTTCTCGATGGAGAGAAGACTCCACACTCATCATATGGATCTCATCTCTATTCACCATTCAATTCAAAACCCTGAAACTCTATCTCTCGATGTCGAATGGTGTGACAATGAAATCAATCGTTTTTTTGATGTGTTGAATGATGATGTGTTCGAAGATGTGGAGAAAATGTCAGCGGGGAAACCGATCTCCTTGATGTGAAAGGAGCAACTAATCTGTCCCTCTCCAACAATGGGCCGACGGTGATGAATCTGAATCACCCCAATTCCTCACGATTTCATCGAACATCCTGAAAAACGTTTGTGAGTGTTAAGGTTTAAGCTATTATTAGTTTTATTTTCATTTTACTAGATAACCATAGCATAGATAGGATCACATAGAAATACAAAATCACAAGAGACACATCATTTATCCTGGGAAACCCTCATGGGGGAAAAAACCCAACAAAACTTCCTTAATATAGATAGCCAATACAATGCCAAGAGAATAAACCAAACAATACAGAAACTCCTCTCCCAATTATGTGCATCTATCTCTCTTCCTTCTTCTCCAACTGCAGCTCCAAACTTGCGCTCTGATGAACAAGTGAGTGAATTAATAAATGAGGTGCTAGCCTCTCTTGTTTATACAATCTGGCAAGTGTGAACGGAAGTGTCTTTTCGCTGGAAGGGCTGACTTCTCATTCTGGGTGGTTAGAACCACCTTAATTAAATTTGGGGGCCAACTTCTCATTCTGGCTGGTTAGAACCACCTTAATTAAATCTGGGGGCCGACTTCTCATTCTAGCTATTACAATTAGGGTTTGACCAATCCGCAAAAGGGGATTTGGTTATTTACAATGACCGATATGATTAATCCACAAAAGGGGATTGATCTAATGATCAATACATCAATAATAAATAGAATACTCTTTGCAGTTACAATATTTCAACACTCCCCCTTAACAAGAAGGGTATTATACAACAACATCAGGTGAGAGAGAGGGAAACATCATCAACAACATCTTGTTACACTAATTGGCATATCTATAAATCATTGAAAGTTTTTCTCATCATCATCGTTCAGAGCATGGAGCTAGAGTAACATCGTCATCTTCTTTATCATGGGGCTAAAGTAATATCATCATCTTTATGAGGCCAAAGTAATATCATCAATATATTTAGCATGAGGCTAAAGTAACATCATCATATTCAACATTAAATTTGAAATAACATCATCATCATCATCATCTTCAGCAAGAAGATAAAGTGACATCATCAACATCATCTTTAGCAAGAAGCTAAAGTTGCATCATCACCATCACCTTCAGCAAGAAGTTGAAGTGGCATCATCAACATCTGCATCAACATGGATTAGTATAACACTAATACATCATCATCATCAATAACAACAAAAACACAACACAAAGGGTGGAGCATCATCAATATCATCACTAGGCTGAGAGTCTTCAGCACGAGGCTGGCATCATAGCATGAAGCTGGAAACACATCATCACAGAATGAGGTTG
>JASDQU010372766.1:36896-68359 GCA_032191745.1 Picea mariana
TGGTTTTCTGGTACTTCTGGTACTCTGGTACTTCTGGTTTTCTGGTACTTCTGGTACTCTGGTACTTCTGGTTTTCTGGTACTTCTGGTACTCTGGTACTTCTGGTTTTTTGGTAATTCTGGTACTTTGTGAAAACTAGGGTTTCACTTTCTGGGAGATCTACCCACTGAAAAGGTGTGCTGAAGATGCCAAATATTTCCTTGGGTTAGGGCGCACTTTTCTTGGTGACTTTGAGGCTGAAAACCTTCTTCAATAGTGAAGAGATGGTTTTTTCTTCAACAACCTTTGAGCACTCTCTATTCTCTTCCTTTCCATAACCCAAACCTGCAACTTATGGTCTTTGTACCACCTCTAATGGTTGAGTGATTCCTTGGCCATGAATTCCAATTCCACTTCCTCTGTATCCCATCTTCGTGAGGAGCTTCATGCCCAAGTTAGTTTCATAGTGAGACAAAATTCAACATGAAGAAACATCATATGCCTCAGTTTGAGTTTGTGCGTCCACGATAGAAGGCTCTTTGTACTCCATTCATTCACCATGCTGCAACTTAGCCAAAATATCATCCTTGGCTTGCAATTCAAGTTGCAATTCTTCAATAATTTCGTTGAGGACTTCTCCATGAAATTGAGACCTCTCTTGAAGCTCTTGCTTCTCTTCTTCTGCAACCTGCAAAAGCCTCCTCAAATCTGCATTTTCATCTTGAATGATTTTATTTATCTCTTCTAATTCTTGAATTCTTTCTTCTTTCTTCACTCCTTTTCCCATCCTGCAAAGTAGTCAGCCTAGCTCTGATACCATGTGATTTGAAAACGGGTTAGTACTTTAAGCAAATTTTCAATCAAGAATCATTTTCTGACGAAGTATTTGCATAAGGATTAAAGGTCCTATGAATGGATGATTAACCATGATCTTAAACAAGAATACATAACATACATGAACTCAAATGGAACAAAGCACATGAAAATACAAGAGAGAGAGAGAGAGACAACCAATGTTGGTAACGGAGTTCACCCCTTCTGGGCTATGTCTCCAAATTCGCTTCAATTGGAATATAGATCGCTTTCATTCCTTCTTCAAAAGATGTTGGGACCTTCTCATAATTGATTATATAAGAGCTGCCTTCTCCTTCAATGAGGATTCAAGAAGACTGCTCACACTCATACCTCTCCATACATCAAGAAGAATAATACCCTACATGAATAAGTCTCTCAAAGCTTAGGAGTAGTAGCACTATGGATTCCTAACTCCACTCATTAACTCTCCACTACTCTCCTCCTCCTCCCCCATTACAAAGGGCTCACATAAGGAATTATATAGTTTTTCCTCACTCGCTCTTAAGAAAGAGCATTTAATTCCTAGATCCACAATAATAGGATCTAATTACAAAAGAGGAAAAACAAGATCCATGAATGTAGGATCTCAAACTATCTTCAAGTACATAATGGGAAAAGTCTCAAAACCACCCAAAGACTCTTCATCCATGTCCTTGATTCTCTCAACCTATAATTGAGAATAATGGAAAATTGGTGTGAGGTGGTTTCTCACATAAAAACCAATTTCCAAAATGATAATTTAATGATAAATACGTGAGTCTAATTTCCCTCACAAGTATTAATCATTTTACATCAATAATGAATAATAATGTTTGAGTTTTCCAAAATCTCATAAAGCATAAATAATATGCATGAGCATCTCATAAAGCATAAGAATGCATGAGACCCTTTTCTCACAAAGCATTAATAAAATGCATGAGAAAAATAAAACTCAAAACATATAAGTTTACCACCTTCACCACTCTGCAAATCAACTTGGTGAACACAATAAAGTCCTTCCATGTGTGGAAATCCATTTGGATCATAGATGCATCAGCCATAGCACTTGGAGCTATTTTGGCACAGCTAGGAGCAGGAGAGTTAGACAATCCTATAACATTTGCAAGAGGAAAACTGTCAGAGTCAAAGTAGAACTACAATACAACAGAAAGAGAAGGCCTAGAAATGGTGTATGCACTGTAGAAATTCAAACATTACCTACTTGGGAAACACTTTAAAATGTTCACAAATAATTCTACCCTCAAATACCTAGTCAACAAGCCAGTGTTGGGGGGGAGAATCTGTATATGGTTATTGTTGTTTTAGGAATTTGACTTTGAAGTGATAGTCAAACCATGGAAGTTGAATGCAGGACTTGATCACCTATTGAGGATCACCAATGGAGAGGAACCTAGAAATTTAGAGGACAACTTCCCTGATGTGAAATTATTTTCAATCCAAGTAGCTGATGAATATTTCACTGAAATCATTGAATACTTGAGTACAGGGACTGTGCCACAATAATTCAACACCGTGCAGAAGAAAAATCTGGTAATCAGAGTTGTAGACTATCAATTAATTACAGGACAGCTATACAATATGGGTGCAGATAGAATTCTGGGAAGATGTTTCCTCAAACATGAGAGGCTTGGGATTTTAGAAGAGGCTCATGAGGGAATAGCGGGAGGAAATTATGCAAGAAAATCTACCGTGCAAAAGGTATTGTGTGTAGGACTATGGTGGTTGACCATTCAAAGAGATGCAAAGGACTACTACTAGATATGTGATGTATGTCAGAGGGTTGGTAAACCTAATATATAGGATGATATTCCCATAAGACCACATGTAACCTTACAAGTATTCCAAAAATGGGAAATAGACTTTGTGGGACCAATTAATCCACCAACAAAGAGACCAGGGTGAAGGTATATCATTACTACAATAGAGTACTTCACGAGATAGGAAGAAGTAGCACCAGTAAAATATTTTAGCACAGAGACAACAACACACTTTCTGTTTGAGAAAGTGATCACTAGATTTGGATGCCCAAGGATTTTGAAGAGTGACCAAGGCACTCACTTCATCAATACTACTATCAAGGATATGACTAAGGAGTTTGAAGTCTATCATTAAAAGAGTACACCATATCACCCTCAAGCAAATGGAACAGTGGAAGCCTTTAATAAGATCCTAGAGAATGCTTTCACAAAGATCTGCAATGTCAACAGGGATGATTGGGATTTGAAGATACCAGCAGTATTATGGGAATACATGAAAAAATTTGATAGGACATATACCATTCAGGTTGGTGTATGGACAAGAAGTAGTGGTTCCATAAGAGTTTATTGGTACCTAGCCTGCACGTAGCAACAATCACCAACATGAAAGAACAAGGCACAGTAAAATAAAGGCTAAGTTAGTTGATGGAGATGGAAGAAGATCGAATCCTGGTAGGATTCCACCAAGAAGTACAGAAATCAAGAGATAAATATTGGCATGGCAGACATATCAAGAGGAAGAGATTCAATGAGGGAGACCTAGTCTTGGTGTATGACAGTAAATTTCTTCAGCATCCAAGGAAATTCAGAATACATTGGTTGGGACCATACGAAGTGAATACTGTCACAGATGGGGGATCTATACAATTGAAAGATTTGGGAGGCACGAAAATGAGAGGAATGATCAATGGGAGTCGACTGAAACTGTATAGGGATAGTCAACCTCCTAGTGCTTAGAAAGATACAATGTAGAAAGAAGATATTTACATAGTGTATTATAGTAGAAGTTAAGAGAGATAAAATGAGAAAAATAAATAAAAAGAAGAAAATCCATAAAATAATAAAAGATCAACGCACATGGAAGATTTTGATAGAATAGAAATGCTAGAATAGAACAGTGCGCTACAAGAAAATCAGTGATGGAAAACACTACACGTAGGAGAGAATTTAATGGGTAGAAAGGCACAACGCGTAGGAAACACAATGAAAAGTAAAAAAAAAACGTCAACTATCAATGCAACACAACTGTCACTTCTTCATCTCGCTATAAAATCGGAAAAAAGGGAGGAAAGAAACCCATTGTATTATTTGCTAAGGATAAGAACACAGAGCTGAGCGGAAGAGAGATAGAGTGTGAATTTGTGCTATCCTCTGTCGATTAGGAAGTATGCAGTATGGATTTCCTAACCATGTCACCACCGAGAGTTGGAGCGTCGAGAAGAACCGGATGAAACACATGGAGTAGCACTCAGGTGCCACAAACCGGAGAAAACGAGATGCCCACAGTGGTGGATGTGGATGAAATCCACACACCAAAGTACAAGCCGACCACAATGCATGTGGAGGAGGAGCAGGAACCTACACAGGAGCCTGAGCAGCTGGAAGAGGACATCAAATGGACAAAATTCGACACATTCAGGGGGAAAGGGCCATAGCAAGAAGAACATGCCACTGGTTCAATGCAACAAGGCCTAAAACCTGAAGAGGAGCAGAGAACAGGGCACTAGGACACACCAACATTCGGGGTAGCATCCCATCAAGTGAAAAACAAGGGGTGAGTAGAAACATTATGCAGAGCATACAACACACACAGGAAAAGCTAGCCATGGTAACGTCAAAGATCCCCGAAGGTGTAAATGTAGACGATGAGGTGGTAGGAGGGGTCAATGGCCTCAAATACTTCAACCACGATGTGTCTTACGCCATAAATTTCCTAGATTTGGCACCACAGAGCTATCTAGAGAGAAGAGGAGAAGTCCCATCAGGCGCGCCACTGTTGGAGCATGCGTAGTGGATCCTGGGACTGTACAACACCGACCTAATGAACCTACTAGATATATCACACTTTGAGTGCAGTAAACACATAAACATATGTGTAAAACAGTTGTTAGCAAGGGTACATGGAGGAATATTATGGCTGGATAGGCCGATGTCTATCAATTTCAACCTCATCACAACAATTACAGGGCTACCCACACATGGGGAGAAGCCAGAATAATACCTAGAAGACAAAACTAAGGAGAAATCCATCTCAGATGAGATCAGAGAAAAGTATGGCACAAAGAGGGATAACAGGGGTATCAAGATCAATGACAACAATGATCCTGCAACATGATTTACAACACGACTGTTGGGTTGCAAATAAATTCCCAAGTGTAGAAAGGAATAAACACCTTCAAAAGTAGTAGCAGCAGTGACACAATGCGCGAAGGGGAGCTCGATGAGTTGGGGCCCCTATCTATTAAACTCATTCCTTGAATACTGCAAGGACACACAATACTGGGGCTCTGAGTTCCACTATTCATGGTTACTCATCCTCATTGCACTTATGGGGTGGCAGGAACCCACAAACAGTTTGTTCCTCCCAAGGATAGGAAAATGTGGCGCAACATGCTACACATCCCTTCACAGTACAGTTGATCCTAGGAAGAAGAAACTTAACAATGACATGTTCATGATATACTTGATAGAGATCCAAAATAGAGTCGCATAGACATGGAGGATTCCCATAGAAACTGTCTAGGAGTTTGGGAAGATAGTGAACTTCCAGGCATCATGCCACAGTATGTGGCTACAAGCAAAGACGGATCTAGCTAAGGAGTGGTTGAAGATGAAGTGTTGTGTAACAATGCAGGACATCCAGATGGAGATCCAAGAATGGCCCGAGGAGTGGAGAGTTCCAACAATCCCAAAGACGGTGCCAGGATCACAAACAAGGATGCAAGATAGAACATTTCCTGTGCAGCAAAAAGGCACAAATGGTGCAAGAAAAAAGAAAAATATGGCACAAGGCCAAGAAGGGGGCAGCAGTCCCATAGAGAAGAAAGCCAAAACAAAGAAGAAATCCTAGCATGGCTCTACACAAGGACCACCACACACAGAGCAAATAACAAGAGAAACAATAGAACAAGTGTGCCCAAAAGAGAGGCAAATGGAGACACAAGAAATATCGATTGAAGAAGGAGAAGGGAAGGACACATGCATGGATACACAAATGCCAGAAGCATATGAACCATCAGAGGCCCAAATAAAGAGAACAGGGGAGCCAGCAAGCAACTCTAGAAATAAGGTCAAGGCCCACAAGAAACCCATGGTGACATCATTGACGACAAATGATGTGGATTTGATAGCCACGACAGTGGAAGATCGACTGTCATAGGTGTGGGAAAACATCGAAAATCACAGAGCTTCAATTTTGGAGAAAATACAAGAGGTGAAAACTCCGTTGGAGCAGTTGAAGGTCATGACAGAGAAGCAATGACAAAAGACAACAACATCAGCCAAAGAAGGGGCACCGATGGGAGAGACAGTGAAAATCACGATGCGAGGGAGCATAAACTTCCAGATTACTCCCGAAATGTTTTTTTATAGAGGAGGAGACATCGCAGAGGTCACTGAAGGAGATTGTGATGTTGGACTTGGTGTTTCCCAAGATTCCAACCAAAGCGATCTACAAATTACAATTTAGCATTGCGTAAGAGGTTCAGTCTAGAGCAAGTTCTGATGCGACTAACTCACAATTGGCACAAGAAGACAACACCTCCCTGAAGGAGGAAGTTAGCCAAGAAGGGTAGGAGAATAATATGGCGCAACAAAAAGTGGAGGAAATGGAAAACCAGATCCACGCAATATTCCAAACCATGTTGGATAGTGAAGGAGCACAGGGAGTGTTAGCACAAGAGAAAATGAAGAAGATAGCATAGATGTTGCAACACTACAAGGACCAGATCAAAGAACTGGAGGACCGTGTAGTCCCCACAACTCCAAAAATCAGAGTGCAAAGAGAGCAGGATGTGACAGCTTATGTTGAAAACATCGCACAAGACATACACAGGATGAAAGAACTACTGGAGATGAGCGCCCAGCTATGGACACAAATTATAGAGGATGGGAGATTACAAGAGTTGTAGGGGAAGGAGGAAAAATTACATGCATCCATAACAGACGTCAAACAACAACAGAGAATGATGTCACTACCAGAAAATATCAATATTGCCGCAGAGATGAAGACTTTACTGGCAGAGGAAAAGGCAGTACAAGCACAGAAGATGGAATGACGTGCTCAGTTGGAGCCCCTGCAAGAAAAGGTAGAGCAGTTGTTCGTCGATATTGACGCAACAAAACTGAATGTAGAGCGCAAAGGTGTGGAAGGAGGAGAGTTGTTACAAAACCCAGTCACTGCGCAACTCGTGGAAGATATGGTCGAAAGGAGCAGTCAAGCTCAAGCATAGTGCCAGAGAATCACTGAAATGTATGATGCACTGGCACAAGCAATGATAGATGTTTGAGTTAGGAAATGAATCGAGATGAGTCACAATGTCAGTGTTGAGGGAATGTTGGGTGCAAGCCCATTTTGGAGAAAATCATGATGTGGGAGAAATACAACTGGCATGAAAATAAGCATGTGGAAAGAAAATGTGCATGCAGAGGAGGAAATCATGTGCGGCATGCATGAAAGAAGACTTAACCATGCTAGGGTTAGAGTTTTGGTAGGAGGAGGTAATGGTTGGTAAGCCAAAAACATGTATAAATAGGTACCTAGGAGTTCTAGGTTGGGGGTCGTTGTTGTGTTGTTCGAAGACTATTATTGGTTTTGGTTCATAATGTTTTGTAAAATTCAATCTCATTTTGTAAGTTGTTGATTTGAGGAGAGAAAATAAGGTATATCTTGAGGATTAGATCATAGGTTGGGGATCCTGGTGTGATCTAGTCTGCCTCATTCTAGATATCAACTTGTTTGATGGAGAGTTGTAATGTGCGCGACGTTGTAGTTTTGGAAACACCATAATAAAAGAGAAGAGCTGCCAAATATTTGTGGACGTAGCCCAGGAGGGGGTGAACCATGGTAGATCATGCGTTATGTGATTGAATATTGTGTATTTCCTTTACTATCAATGATTAGATGTTAGAAAAATGCATGGATGACTTAGTTGAATCTGATATTTTACATGCATGAATAAGAATGAAAGAATATTCAATATAAGATGACGGTTAGAATAAACAAATGAAGATTACAGAGTGTAATTCTAGATCCCCATGCATTCCCAGGTTGCAAGCACCTGAGCATTGCAGCCACCCATAAGAACTATCTCGGGTGAGACTGTGCAGTGCATTTTGTGCGTTGTGTTTCCTTCTGGTTTACCAGGAGGGTCGATAGTTTTAGGGGGTTTTGTTGGAAACCATAGTAGATCTAAATATGGGTCAGCCCCAAAATGGTAGTTAGAGGAAATAAAAAACAAACATGCCTCCAGGTTACCATGGAGGAATGATTTATCACAACACTAGAAGAGTGTTTCTCTAATTTTGTATTGTATCTCTTACTTTTGACCCTTGTTTTAGGCAGGCCACAAGTAATATCTCTAGAGGAGCTACTGTGATGATTGTTCTCACTATTTCTTTATTGTTATAAAGAGTATTACTTGTGTCTATTGTTTCTCCATTGTTGATCTTTTTTCAGGTCACAGGTGATAACCTAGAGGAAGCTATAGTGACGGTTTCAAAAGGAAACAAATTAGATGAGACATGAAGCAGACTATGTACATGACCGTATACATTCATGTACCAAAGAAGATGAATAAGAAGCTATTTTTTGAGATCCAGAGTATCTCATATGGAGATTGATTGTAATGAGTAGAAGGATACAAAGATAATCACACATTAGAATAGAACTCACAGTAGACTTGGTCAATGAAAAATGAAGCCACCTTGATAGGAAGAAGAATTCGCTTGAAGTTTGATTCATCTTTTCATATTAAGGCTTGGTATTCAACACCAAGTACATCTTGTAGAAACTATGAAGTCCTTTTAGACTCAAAAGAAATCAAGAATAGATTGAGCTTGATCTCAGAGAGGATCAGATGAGAAAATGATACATCTTCCAGGACTCGCAGATAGATGCCAAGCGTTGAGAAGAATAGATCTTAGCTTCAGAGACCTCTAGGAGACATGCAATCTCCTGGGAAGATTCCCTTGTTTCAGTAACAGAGAAGGAAGCCAATCAAAAGGACTGGGATATGGATTTTTCCATGAGACTAGAATGGAATTCAATTTTGACTTCCAAGATTGATCTAACAGATCAAGCATGTTGCAGATGTTCAAATCCTAATGTGTGTCCAAAGGATTCTCCCAGCAAGAGGGAGAAGACTATGATGAGACACTTTCTACAGAAATCAAAGAAATAGTTTCAGTATTCATGAAGACAACCAGAACAACCATAATTATGATATAGTATTCAGAGGGAGTAGTCCCCGTATTTGAGATTGAAATATCTCTAGTGCCAGTTGGTGTAGTACATTAGTCAGGCCATGAAGACATGACTACAATAGCAGATAGAGTTACTTCCATGAAAGAAGAAGAGATACTTTTAGTATTAGTTATTGAGCCACTTTCATTTTCAGATGAAGTTGTTGTTGTGATGGAGTAGAGGAGTTACTCTCAGATTTTAGCAGTCACGGTGAGAATGGAGCATCCATTCTCAACTTCAGAGCAACTGCAGGTGTAGAATCCCAGTTCGAGAGGAATGGTTGCAGAGAGAGTAGAGGACATACTCTCAGGTAGTGATACAGATAGTGCTTTGTAGAGAGCACATAAAGCTATCACATGATTGTGCACATTAATTTGAAGTTGAAGCAAGTGTACCAGGATGGTACAATGTGATGTGAAAATTGGGTTGGAAGTTGAAAATAGAAAGACTCATGTCTATAGGTTGAATAAGGCTATGTACAGGTTGAAGAAAGCTCCTAGAGCTTGGTATGGCATAATTGACAGCTTCCTAATGAGCTTTGGATTTACCAAGAGTAAAGTTGATTCTAACCTTTACTTCAAGGTTATGAATGATGAGCCATCTATATTGATGTTGTATGTGGATGACTTATTCTTAACTGGAGAAGAAAATCTCATCACAGATTGTAAGAAGAAGCTCGCTACAGAATTTGAGATGAAAGACCTAGGTCGATGTATTATTTCTTAGGTCTTGAAGTTTGGTAGATCCGAGAGAAGATATTCCTTAACCAAGGGAAGTATGCAGTTGAAACACTGAAGAGGTTTGATATGTTGGAATGTAAATCCATGAACACACCCATGGAAACAAAGTTGAATATCCTTGTTGATACTTCGTCAGAATTGGTTGATGCTACGTTGTACAGACAGATCATTGGATCATTGATGTATTTGACGAATACCAGGCCAGATATATGTTTTGATGTGAACACCTTGAGTCAGTACTTGGTAGAGCCTAGATGTGTTCACCTTGTTACTGCAAAACATGCGATGAGATACCTTAAGGGTACGTTGTACTTTGGTATCTATTATAATGGAGATCATGACTTCAAACTGGTTGGTTATACTGATTCAAATTGGGATGGAAGTGTTTCTGATAGAAAGAGCACTTCAATATGTTGTTTCAGTCTAGAGTCATCCATGACTTCATGGCAAAGTAGGAAGAAATCCAGTATTTCTCTTAGCACGACAGAAGTGGAATACATTGTTGCACGTTCCACCAGTTGTGAATCCATATGGATTTAGATGTTGTTGATAGGTCTATTTGATCTGGATATGGAAGCGACCGTGATTTTATGTGATAACCATAGTTGCATAAAGATGACGGAGAAACCAGTGTTCCATGATAGGTCAAAGCACATAGAAATCCAGTATCACTAAATTCATGATATGGTGCAGAGAGGATTTGTAAAGCTCCAATATGTTGGCACAGATGAGCAGGTTGCATATGTGTTGACCAAGCCTCTGTCTCGTGTAAAGTTTGAATAATTTCGAGAAATCTTTGTATAGTCTGAAAGGACCTCCCTCGAAAGGGGGAGTGATGGATACTATGGTATCCTAACCAACAATGGGTAGCTCAATTAGAATTTTATATCCTAGGGGAATGATCATCTCTGGACATATCCCTAAGGTCCAGTAAGGATGGTCTGTCAGAGTACTTGTGCATGTATATGCCAGTTGTGCTCAGTAGCGGTAGCTTTATTAGGATTTTATATCCTAGGGAATATTTTGATTCTTGGGAATATCTCGAAGGTCCAACAAGGACAGTCTGTCAGAGTAACACGCGGTAGCTCTGTTAAGATTTTACATCCTAGGGAATCTTATGATTACTGGGAAGACCCCTAGGGACTGTCAAAGTACCACAAAATATTGTTGTTACACCTACCTCATTCTTTTGCCCAAAGATGATGATGTTGTTATCTCAGCCTCATGTTGATGATGTTGTTATCTCAGCCTCATGCTAATGATGTTGTTATCTCATCCTTGTGTTGATGATGTTGTTATATCAACCTTTTGTTAACGATGTTGTTATCTCATCGTCGTGTTGATGATGTTGTTTCTCAAGCCTCGTGTTGTTGATGATGTTGTTTCTCCAACCTCATGTTGTTGATGATGTTTTTTCTCCAACCTCATGTTGTTGATGATGATGTTGTATCAGCTTCGTGTTGTTGATGATGATTTTGTATCAGCCTCGTGTTGTTGGTGGTGATGATGTACCAACCTCGTTTTGGTGAGATTTTTTCTCTATCTTCATGCTATTGATGTTGATGTTTCAACTTCATGTTGTTGATGATGATGATGATGATGCTATTCCAGCTCCATGTTGTGAATGATGATGATGATGATGCTACTCTATCTCCATGTTGTAAATGATGATGATTTTGTTATTCCAGCTCCATGTTGTGAATGATGATGATGATACTCCAGCTCCATGTTGTGAACGATGAATATATTGATGATGAGAAAAATTTCTGATGATTTATAGATGTGTCAGTCAGTGTTCCAGATGTTGATGATGTTGTTTCCCTCTCCCTCTACTGATGATGTTGTAGAATAGACTTCTTGTTAAGGGGGAGTGTTGAAATATTGTATCTGCAAATAATGTTCTAATTATAATTGAGTTATTATCTTATAGATCAATCCCCTTTTGTGGATTGATCATGTCGAGACTTATGTATGACCAAATCCCCTTTTGCAGATTGGTCAAACCCTAGTCAAATGATGTTAATTAAGAAGCTGACCCTTAGGGATAATTAAAGTGGTTTTAGACACTAGCTGAAGAAGTCAACCCATCTTGGTGAAGAGACACAACCATAGCGCCTACCATTTAGTATAAATAATAGAGGATGATGCCTCATTCTCACACTCACTCAGCCACTCATCTAGTGCGAAATTTTTGGAGATGGTTGCAGTTGCCAGAAGAAGGAGAGAGAGATAGGTGCATGCTCAGTATTGGTTATTCTTGGTGGTGTTGTCTGTTATCTTGGAATTGTATTGGAAATTTATATTAAGGAAGTTTTTGTTGGGTTTTCTCCCCCATTAGGGTTTCCCAGGATAAAATGTTGTGTACCTTGTGATTGTGTTTCTCTCAGTGATCCTTTTGATGCTATTTTTGTCTAGTAAATTGAAAAGAACTTAATAGCATATCTAAATTTAACAAAAAATACATATCAATATTGAATGTAGTGCAAGCATGCACGAAATATAAACAATTTCATTTTTGTTCTATTCATTTCTAAACGTTATTTTCCTTGGATTTTTCATGCATGGCTAATTTATCTTGTCATGAAAAAGAATGGGGTGTTCTTGTCCATATGACCATTTCACTACATAACTTAGTTTTCATAAATTGAACCCCAAGTAGGTTCCAACTCCATTCATAAAAGATCAACTCATGTTATCTAGGATTTATTAATGGATTGACATTTTATTTTGGCATGCATGATGTAGATATGACCATTGAGATGATACATTTCAAGTTATATTCATTGAGGAATTCTAGCCATATACAATCTCAACTGCCAAGTCAAGGCTAGGTGAATATATATTTCAAGTTGTCATGGTTTATATGTAATTCAAATCTATTTTTGAGAGAATGCATCTTTATTTTTTCTCTGATGTAAGAGTTTCCTTTGTTTTCAAGTATCATGAATAAATACCAATCATGTTTGGTAGTTAAGTTAATTTTGCATGTCTACCCATATCAGGTGTTAGGGAGGAGAGTAAAAAATGGGGAGTCGTCCCACCCATCCCATCCACTTGGAAACAACGTATGCAAGCGAACCTGAATGGAGGACATCACATCACCCACTAGTTAGCATGACTACCAAACATTTATACTAGCAAGCATTTGGTTTGAGGTACATTCCTCTGCATCGTGTTATGATGTTGTATCGATCAAGTGCAGTAATGGTGTTGTATTACACCATTACTACTACTCATTCTCACTGTAAATCCACACACTTAGATTTAACCATGCATGAGTCCAGATTTGGGAGGTTTTATTATGCTTGGTTTCATTGGGTCTATGTTATTATCATTCCCTCTTCTCTTTGTTTCCCTTGTCGAAATTATCACATGTGCATACATCCATTATCTCTATAATCCCAGTCACCACCTGCATTTAGACCACCTCCTCTCATATCTTACCTTGGTCTCATCCCCCCTATAGTCATGCCTCATGGTGGTAATAGGAAGTGAGGAAGAAGTCGTAGAGGGGGAGTCATAGAACACCATACACACTCCATTGTTGCACTCATTATTGAGACCTATGAAGCCCACAATCCACCTCACATTTGAGTTGAACTAGATATTGTAGAAGTCGATGCTAGGGTGATTCTTTGCTTCATCGACCATGAAACAGTAGATGAGTAAATTGGTCAATGGATACCGGACCCTGGATCATACAGGGAACACACCACCCTTTACACCAAGAAAATCAACCTATACTGGCTCTTAAAGACAATGATGGGGAAGGTCATGGTAGAGAGGAACAAAGCCCACCAGGAAATATTCCTCCAATTGGATGAAATGCAGATGGATATTCTTAGCCTTGGCAGGAAGATGGACCACTTGTTAAACAACTTCGATGAAGTTGGACCGAGCCATGGCCACGCAAATTCAATTGTTGGAGCTACCCCTGGTTCGCTCTCTTAAAATTATTTAGTTTTTTATGTTATGGTTTTCATTTTGATTTTTCCACCTCAAGTGGTGCCTCAACACTTATGATAGTATAAATAGTTCTAGGGGTCAATTGTATAATAGCAATGACATTCTACAACAAATATTATGTTGTAAAGGGTCTACACTTATGCTTTTTGAACTTTTAAATTGTTCTGGAACTCTCCAATTGCTATATTGTGATTGGTTGGATTTCCCAAGCGGCCAACCAACCACAATATCTATGTAACTATTTTATTTTATAGTAATGAAAATTGTGGAAGAGATAATTTACCAAAAAAAAATCGCATGTCAAATATTGCTAGCACAATCGATTTCGATTGGCCTCACTCTACATGGTGACCCAGGTTCGAAACTCGTCACTAACGAAAGACACCTAAAAAATCCAACCATGCTAAGGGTTGGTGTGGCCCAGGTCAGGTGTTTTTCCCCAAGTGATTTTGATGGATTAGATGCCCTTGGGTCATGTTTTCTCAATCGTAGTCTAGTATCCCAGGTCACGGATGTGCTATCAAACAAAGCAAAAAAAATTGCATAAAATTTGTTTGACATATTTAATTGTTTGTTTTCATGTATCTTTTAATGCATAACCATTGTTACTAGCGATGTTGTCTTGTATTTATTTGTTCATATGCTATTATGTTGGTGATAGGGAGGTTAATGATATCTTTTTTTGACAATGCAAAACATCATGGCTTTTTAATAGTCATGGATTTGCAATGAACGTAATGAATGCAATAGAATCTATCCAAAAGGAAAAACAATAAAAGTTAGCTAAAAGTTGTTCATCGAAGTAGGCCTCTCAACTTTATGAAATAGAGAAATGAAGGTGGACATTAGAGCTTGTTTGGATGTTCTTGACTCTTCCACTACTTTTAACACAACTATTTGCACTGTGTATTAGAAGAAGTAGAAATTGGAGGCATACTTTGTCACAAGTCTTAGACATGTCTATAACTTGATAATCATTCCTTTCTACTTTTAACCTTTTAAAATGTATATGGTATATCATCAATCCCATAGAATTTTACTTGCCATATAGTTTTATATGTCATTTTAAAATAAGTACAAAAATTGGTTATTGTGTAAAAGTTGTCCATTGAAGTAAGCCCCTTAACTTTCAATATTACATCAATGAAGGTAGTTACTATAACTTGTTTATTTGTTCTCAACTCTTCCATTTCTTTTCACACGTTTCTTTTTCTTAGAAGAAGTAGAAGTTGGAGGCCTACTCTGTCACGGGACTTAAACATATCTATAAATTGATAAGAATTTCCTTTTTCTTTTAAATTTTTAGAGTGCATATGGTTTCATGAGTTGTAATGATCCTATCTAGAATTTGCCTTATTTCCACCAAACCCACTTTTTTTTAATAAATAGTTGTGCTTAGTGTTTCTTTGATTTTTTTTGCCATGAATTTAGATATTCTTAATATTTGTTACCTAGGGATATTGGGTGAAAGTTGTCCATTGAAGTAGGCTTCTCAACCTTCACAATTAGAGAAGTGTGTTTATGGGACATAAATCCCCTAACTCAACAGCAGGAACCAAACCCACCACCGAGGTCCAATTAGACTCTGCAGCGTTTGGAGTGGAATGGTTCTCCAGATCTTGTGATCTAGCCAACTTATCGATGGGCTTTGTGTTTCCTGGTGAAGGCTCTCCCTTTAGTTAGGACAGTTATTTTTCTGTATTTCTCTTGGGTGGGGCTGGTATAAGAGATGCAAGCCAGTATAAACCAACTTGACAAATAATAGGACAAAAAATTTAACTGGTGGGAATAGGTCAAGCTTGGGATAACCCGCTGCTCAAACATGCAGACAGTGATTCTATGCCATGGGGCCTAGCACTAATACATTAACCAAATGAGCATCCAACTATTGTCTAAGAAAACTAATTAACAGAAGAAAACACATACATAATCAAGATCATGGTAAGAAAAATAATTCATCTACCATAACATTTATCACATAACAACACAATGATTTATCTTCATCATTAAAGTAAAGAACATCAAGACATTGCACTAGATAACTTGACAACAGAATTAATTGCTCTTACTCATTTACTGCATCATTCATGGAACATAAAAGGAAATAATTCTTCTCCAACTCCAATCACATACATCTAATGAAAATAGCTTGTTTCTGGTCCAGAAGGACTTCTCAATTCACACCAGTCTCAAAATAATTATCAATAGCCCAAAAAACTGAGTTCTTACAACAACCATCGACCCTTGTTCATTGGTCGATCTCTCTATTTATAATATAAAATTTAACTGTAATTAATGACTAAATATAGTTTACGCCAAACAAAAATCGCCACGTGGCGTAGTCATTCAACAGTTTCTTTAATAGTCCACCCAAGATGTCTCTTCGAAAGGGTGACTTCTTTCATATTTAGACCATCTGATAAACAAATCTTCACAGGTTTGAGCCCATGGGAACCTCTGTTGTTCCATAGGGGAAACATATACTCTAATATCTACTGCATGCATTCGGTACTTTTCCAAACTGACATTCAGCTATTGCAGCATGGATCGATCTTTGATCGGGTATTTCACGAAAAATTGTACTTGTCTTAGCTTCGTATCGGCTATCTTCATGCATCTTTCAGATCACAACAAGTCTCATTCGGTGGGTGTCTTGGGTCAATAATTGATCAAGGACGCCACACTCGGAGAGCCCAGAAACCTTTATTGTAACGATGTTTCAGCTTCGGTGTTCTTTTCGAATCCTTCGGCAAAATCATAGGATGAACTTTGTTTAGTAATCGGGGAGGTTTATATCCTGCAATTTAAGATGGCAGAGTTTAGTGATTTCAGAGCAATTCATGATAATACGTAAATAAATTGAAAAGAATAATACTTACCTATGTAGCCTGCTAGTTTCATTCATTTAATACTTACTTGATCTCATTCGCTCCTTCGAATGATTTTTGATGACCTGGCCGAAGCTGTCACTCCTTTGGTTAAATGGAATTATGTCGGTGCATCATGAGGTGGAAAATCAAGTACAACATTATGAACATTTTTAAAATTCATATTAATTATTCAACCTTTTGTGCCTAAAAGAGACGTCGAAGGTGAGCATGCACATGTATACTTCCCAACGGGTTGGACACCATAAAAGGAAATCCGTTAAATGCTTCCAGAATTTGTATCATTAAGCGTGTAAAACATCATTAGTCAAATAATGGAGGTCTGGAGCAAGGTCAGGAGGATCGTACCAGACGTTACCTGTAACTCTATTTGGTGGCGTTCACATGCTCTGGAATGCATCCACCAAACAACTATGGTGCGTCGAGTCTTTAATCACCATGTCGCGGGGCGCGAGTGTCTTATTGGCACGTTCTGTTTCGCTCCTCTATTTTTTTTAATAAATTCAGGGAGTTCTTGCGAAAAATTATGCTCATTCCAAGCTTACATTCTCATGGGTTCTGGTATGGTGAATTTTTCTTGGTAAAGTCTTGTATAAACGTCCTCCATCACCTACGGATGAGCGGGCCGCCGCACTACTGCGCAATGGGATCTCCTCTAAACATGGGACAGGGTCCATAGGGTAGTCGTAGTGCTAGGCCTGAGCCCCAGCGTGCCTAGGATTCTTTTTGGTCAGCTTCCCAGGTCTTTGAAATCCCAAAAGGGGGTGCAGGTTTTGGGTCGGAGATGGTGTCGTCGTCCTCAATGGAGATCAAAGTTGAAAAGTGTGCATCTGAGGAAGGTATACTTGTAAATGCACCTACTCAAAATCCAAAACCATGAAGAAGAGGGAGGCCTAGAAAGGATACATCCAAATGGGAGGAGACCCGCCTTTCAGCTGAGCTGAGTGCATGTCTAGATGTTGAGGAGTTTGTGGAACTTCCTCACTTGTCGGAGCTAGTTGGGATTATCGACAGAGGAGACGGGAGTCGAAAGGGAAGGGGAATAGCACCGGGTCCTCGCATTGAGAGTCCCATTCAACAGTTAGAGCGGGCTAAACTTGCGATAGCCAAGCTTTACCAAGAAAATAAGAAGCTATGGCATCTGTTGGCAGAAAAATACCAGGGGATACCGACGTTGCAAAGTCACATAGGAAACACAGTTTGGCTTCATAGACGGATTTGGGAGGCCCAATATATAATTTTTCAACTGCACGAGGCGCATCATGCGACAGAGGAAAGGAACACAGTGTCAGGCGCCAGTAGTGGCCTAGGGAAAATTTCATGTGTAGGAAAGACATAATGGGTGACCCTGTGCCTTACATCCTCCTGGGTGTCACTCTGGACAAAATTTCCCTTTTGTTATTTTGTTGTAAATGTATCCTTGGTTTTACTGCTACCGGGCTGGTTGTTCATGGCATGGCTTAGTTGTATGTAATCTGAACTTGGCAGGAGCCCTTAATATTAAACATCGGAAGTATTTTGAATGTATTAATATTTATTATAAGCAGTTACTCGGTGTTTCTTATCACAAATTATTAGTTCGCACATATTATTAAATATTTCAATCGTTATTGTTGTACCGAGGTTTTGTTGATAAGTTTTTTTTTGTGAGATGTCTGATATCAATTGATGCTTACGTGGCATTATCAAACCTGGGCCATTAAAAAAAAAGAAAAAAAAAATTAATTACAAAAGGCATTCGTTGGTAGGTAAGTATCTTACTTGGGACTTCACTCATGTCAAAGTATTAGGGGTCAAAGATCGGTGGTGTCACTCTTCCCTTTGCATGGCACTTACTATCACGTCTTTCTACCGAAAATTGAATGAATCGGTCTTTGGAAAAATCTTTCCCGAGGTTTATTCATAGGAAAGAATCATTTCATCCGCCGACGCCGATGAGGGTCGACACTCAGCTACTTTGACTCCCCAAATGATTTTTGCCACCATCATCTTCTGTCGATGTCGAATTTCTCTTGCGAGTTGGGGAAAATCCTGGGTCGTCGATTCCTTGAGTAGTCATTAAGTGTTTTTAGAGTTAAGATGGTTCTTCGATGTATGTTCAAGTGAAATTTTAATCAACTAAAACGTGAAACATATAAGACAAGCAAAGGATCAGTTTTATGACGAGGAAAAAACAGTTCAAAAGTAAAATAAAGGGTGGTACCCAAAAGGAAATGGTCACAAAACTTTTAGGGTCTGTTGAGTACTCAACACAGTGATGATGGAGTTAAGTAATTAGAACTTGTTTGGATATTATGGGATCTTCCACTACTTTAAGAACTTGTTTAGACATTATGGTCTCTTTGTTGTGAGAAATTTCACCATGTGGACAAGATGAACTCCCCCTATTCGGGGTTTCTTAGCCTAGGACAAAAGAGAATAAGTGGAAACTAACATCCCTCTTTACTCGTTGCTCCAATATCAGATCTATTCCAAGCTCTTGAACACAAAATTCACTCTTGCGACCTTCTTGCAAAAATTAGTACAACCCTTCTCTTCTACTTTTGCAATGTTAGATAAAAAACTAATCTAACTAAGATGAAATAGGCCAAATTGTATTAATGAAAGAAGCATTGGATACTTACAACAATGTTCATGTGATGCAAGCTTTCCTCCAAGCTTCTCCTTTCCATCCCCCTTTGTACACTGCCTGACGATAATGAGAATTCTTTTGAACTATCTATGAATGTTTCAAGAACAAAGGTTTCATACTCTCAATACTTTCTCTTTTTAAGCCCTTGAATGACCTTACTTATATAGAAAATTGGGAGGCTTAACCACCATAGAAAATCAAGGGAATAGTTGATATATTCACTCCTTAGGTTAGGATTTAGTACCCAAAATGGAAGGAATATGGATTACTCGAGTTCCTGAGTCATCCCTCGATCATAACCACTCAAGAGTATCTCAGGATTTTCTCATAGAAAAAGGTGGGTTAGCTCTAACAAGACTAATGCTCCCCCAAGGCTTGACATAGAGCATTGCTAACTCTCCCACATAGTGTACAAACACTCCACATACATGGGAAGGGGGGCATTAGTGCTCAAACAAAGCTTAAAGCTCAAGGTAAAAAGTGGTTTTTCGACCTTCAAATGATGAGTTGTCTTCACCAATTTGTCTAGGGAACATGATAGACACTTCCACATGATGATAGAGTGTATTTAAGCCTCCATGTGATGGGTTTTCTCCCCCAATTTTTCTAGGGAACATGATCAACACTTCCACAGTTGAGACATTCAATTACAACACTTAGTAGAATATAAGTGTGACACTTAGGAATGTGGAAAATACACACCTACATAAGTGCAACACTTAGTAGAATATGATACATAAGTTCGACACTTAGTAGAATATGATACATAAGTGTGTCACTTAGTAGTGTGGAAATTTGATGTGTAACAAATGGCTCTTAAAGTGTGAGGTTAGAAGAGAAATTGATGTCAGAAACACTTTACAAAATGATGTGTGCCAAGGGGTGTTGGAATAGGAGAGTCGAATGGAAGCTGCAAAAAAACAACAAACACTATATATATGAATCATCTCAAGGTAGGAATAGCCATGCTCAGTAAAAAAATGGACTTAAATCATGGTCGTCGACCAATACACTGCAGATCCATGACAACACTCACTAAGGATATGGCCACCGAACATACAATGTGGATCCATACATCCATGACTGAATCAGGTCATATCCATGAAAAAGTACACAGTGGAGCTACGATATGACAACAACATAGCCACGGACCAATATAGAGTGGATCTATGTGACAATGTATTCTCCATCGCAACCAGGGATAGGCACATAACACTAGTAGGCACCTATAAGATTCTCAGTTTCTTCGTCCCAATCATGAACTGGTATGATTCTAACCATGTGAATAGATGTCCTGATGTTGAACATGGTAGAAACCACTTGATTATCGGTCATTAATGTATATTGTTAACAAGTACAAGGTAAATCACCATTAATGTCAATGAATCCCAAGGTACCCTAGTAGATTCCCTCGAATGTGAATCAATGAGTTGAATTCAAACACTTGTGGAATCATTCAATGAGAGGCCAATAATGTAAACCCGCTATCTAAAGCGAGGAAACCTACCATTGAGGCATGCAGGTTCCAAGGTACTAATTGGTTTCTAAGTCTAATTCATAGATAATGTGTTGAAGTCGACAAGAACAGACTCATCAAAAGAGGGACTTGGTGTATCCCCAATCATCGACACAAAATTGACATAGGAAAGTGATATGAGATGATAAATCAAATGAGGACAGACTAACATGGAAATGTGGAACTTCCCTTGAACATTGGAGGCACGACAAGTGACTTGACAACATTGACTCAACAAGTACAAAGAACATAATGTGACGCTAATAAGAGCACTTTTCAATTGGACCGAAAAAGTATGACGACACATAGAATTGGTATGACTCATAGAAAAGTAGATTACCCAACTGTAAGACGAGATGCAAACAGGTGACATGTTCAAGGGTGACAACAAACAACTGCCATTAAACTTTCAAAAACTTAACCCACTTCCCTCAATTTTTTCCCCCACCATGATTGATGAGTACCTCTTTATTTTTAAAAAAGCTCAAGGACGATAATAGATGCTCAGTATAACTCATCTTTGATGATTTTATCTTTTAATGTTTAACAAACCTGAAGAAAGAAGGGTTTGGTCCCATATGGGTCCTTCGATGCATAATTTTATGAGCCTAAAGAAGGAAATATCGTTGGTATTTTCATGTTTAAAGAGTCTCAAAAGATCTGAAAGATGACTCCAAGGGTGAATTTTCCATAAATTTAGTCTTCAAAGACCAAAAAAGTGTAATACAATACAAGGGATAACTCTTCTAACCGAGGTTGACTAGAGCATTTATTTTTTGTAATTAGTCTTACGAGGTCAAAAAAGGGGTAAAATACCACTCAAAAGACACCCTCTCAAATAATTTTAACGAGTGTGAAAGGAAACAAGTTTGCTCGACAATATTTTCATGTTTAAAGAGTCTGAAAAGAGCTTAAAGGAGACTCCAAAGAGTTCATTTTTCTTATAGATTTTACGAGTCTGAAAAAGTGATAAAAGTATACTTGGTAACCTATTCTCATGTTTTTACGAGAATGAGAAAGAACAAAGACTGAGCTTAGTAACCTATTCTCATGTATTTATGAGCACGAGAAATAACAAAGACTAAGCTCAGTAACCTAATCTCATGTGTTTATGATCACGAGAAAGAACAAAGACTAAGCTCGAGGTTGGTTTCATTTTTACACGATCTTGAAACAAAAAATAAATTGTGCTCTGGCGATACCCATCAATGGGTTTCTTCCCAACGTAATGTCCATAGGTTGGTACTTTTCCCCCAGCTTAAAAATCTAGCGGCTTAACTCTAGCATGATGTCCAAAGGCTAGATACATGCCCCCAATATTTGTTTCATCTGTTGACTCTTATGTTGTCACCAAATTTTGTATTTGATTAAACTCCTAGTTACTAATAGGTAAATGTTCAATAGAGTAATAAAGAGGATCAACTGACACGGGCAGATGAAATGAAGTTTTAGTTACAAGATCTAGTGAAATATTTGACTCAACATTTACGAGATCTAGTGAAAGACTCGAATCAATGTTTATGAGATCTAGTGAACGACTCGATTCAACATTTACAAGATCTAGCAAAGGACTCAACTCACTCGAAGGGGGATCTGTTTAATTTTTTAATAGGAACTATGCTCATTACCCTTTGTTTCATTTTTTAATGATCTTGACATAGGAAAATAACTATGCTCGTAATGCTCTGTTTCATTGTTTAACGAGCTCGACATAGAAACGGTAACTATACTTGTAGTCAGTTTCATTTTTTAATGAGCTTGAAACCAGAAAATAAACCTTGCTCAGATCTATATACCATGGCTTCCAAGAGGTCTTCTTCAGACAGAAGAACCAAACTCTTGAAGGAATACAAGTTAAGGGATTTACTCAAATCAACAGGGGGGAGAATAGAATCCAACGTCCCTAATGAGGGAGTTACCATGCCAACTACTGAATTTAAATCCAAAGAAGACTAACATATAGTGAGAGGTTCATTCTCATCGATAGTTGAAATCATGGGACATGTTTCCACATAATTAACTTATGGTTGGATTGATACTACTTGCATATAATGAACGTTCAGGGAAGTCGGATGGTTGGCGGTCATATGAGGGCCAACAAATGAAAATTGGTCAATGGTCACAATGTTTCTATTATGAGGTAAAGTCATCACCCGAAAGAGTGTGGAGACAACAACTTTCATATAATAAACATAGTCCTGTATGAGGAGCAAAATGAAGTCCAAAGGGCCTTGGACTACCATCATGTCAATATGGACAGTTTTCCCTCCTAAAGTAACAGGTAACTGAGGAAGGATCCCTAAAGGTTCATTGGCTCTTTTGTTAAAATCCAACAGATTCTAAGTAACTAACACAAGCAGAGGGGAACCTATATATTTTCAAGTGTGATATATGTTTATATCACAAAATTGCACAATGATTTGGGAATGCAAGTAGGAAGGAAGGTGAGGTGTTGTCAGTCTATTACAATCAAAGGAAATGACCTCGGTACTTGGAGGGGGTTTCGTGTAAATGGGTGAAATTCCCCCTTGTTTGTAGTTATTTGTAGTGACAAAAATAACCTGAGCAGTATCTACTTCACTCTTCAAGGAAGAGTGGCATCGACCAATGATGGAACCGGTTTGACCACTTGAACTTCACTCTCCAAGGGAATAGTTGGATTGACTGACGATTGAATCGGATCAACCACTTTATCAACCAATGGTTGGTCAGTAGAAATCTTATGGTAACCACTTGGAAATTGTTTCTAGGAAACAACAATCTCTTCCAACAAACATGAAGCCTCATCCATATGAGGGAAAAGGTAAGTTTGATGACTTTCTTCACATAACCTACAAGGAAATTGACTCTACCTTTCTTATTTCCAACTTGATTATTACTAGTTGATGGATTATCACTAGCATGACCTGCAGCGGCTGGCGACATGGTTTGTTGAGAACCCATAGACCAGAATTCTAATATCTTTTGGAAGACCATGGAAATCCTTAAGAAGGTGGTCACCCTTACGAAGTATTCAAGGGAATTTGGGTTTGTGAGTTGTCTTGGTAGGCTTGTCAATATCATCAACACTCCCAACACGATTAACATTGGTTGAAGGATAGCCCTCTTGCTTACTTTTCTTCTTTTTGTTCTTCCTTTTCTTATTCATCTTATCCTCCTGGTTACTAGCATCAAATCTTTCACTAGGCGAAGAAGACGCAATGGGTGAAGAAGGTGAAGGGTCAGTAGGAGGTTCATGTTCTTGGAGTGGAGGGATTGCATACAAAGCAACAAGAGCATTTTAAATCATCGGAGTGGAAAAAAACCATATCGATAACCCAATAGTGAACCCTGGAAGACTCAATGTAGCAATATAAGGAGGAACAACATTTCCAAAAAAAGGAAAAAACAAAAGGTTCCCTCAGAAAAGAGGTCCCCTAGTTGGTAGTTCCAGGAACTGGTTCCCTAGACACATACTTAACCTAGGGTATATTGAATCAAATATCACACACCACCAAAGCTCCTATAATATAAGAGAAAAAAAACAAAGGAAATAGGGATCTTCTAGAGACGGGAGATGAAGATGTCAATGAAGATATGAGAAGCAGTTACCCCGACCTCCACATAATAGCCATTTCTGGTGAAATTTACCCTAGTTTTGTAGGGCCACTCTCTAGGGGTACTGATAGTGTGATGTGATGTCTACCTCAAGTACCACAAGGAAATTTTTGAAGAAGTAACCCCCCTTGCAGTCACCCGTGTAGAATCCTAGGAAAATAAACTATTTTTACCAATTTCACAACAAACGGTCGGGAAGGTAACCAGTTGATAGTCAAGACTGAGAAAATGGAAATGGAAATGGGAATGGTGGATGCAAATCCATGACCCAAATACTAATAAGAAGTGGTTTTACCCTGAGGAATTTCCACTCTTCAAAGATCCAAACTTGTTGCAGTCCCACTAGGAAAACAAAAGAGTGGAGATCTCAAAGAGTCACTTCACTTGACCTCGTGCTTAACTCACATGTAATATGATCTCTCCTGAAAAATGTAAGTTGTTACTACTTGGATTTCAACACTATCTAGTATTCTACAATCTTGTTTAAGTGGCCTTGGAGAATTTACACTCCACCCCATAACCAAGGCCCTAAAATCCTAGACATGTGATCATTTTGTAATAAAGAAAAGGTCTAGTTGATTTTAGATTATGTGTTGGTTCTGTTTATGGTTGTTTGTTATCAAAAGGAATTGTGGATGCAACTTGACTATGATGTGTGACACTTCACTCCAAGAAGACTTCAAACGAAAATATGAATGCAATGAAATATTTAAGTTTCGATGAAGGTTATCTATAAGAAGGAGCAAGAAGTTTCAAGAAAAGAAACAATTACAACTTTCAAAGCAAGAAACATAAAATACTCTTTGAATGCAATTTAATTTTCTTTAAAATGCAAGCTCAAAAATGCACCACCCAAAAACTAGAATGAAAAATTTGGTTTCGGTTGATTATAAATGCAAGGAAATCAAATCAAATGCAAGTCCTTTCTACATCCTTACTTTCAATGAAAGAATCCAATGTAGATACAAGAAACATGAAGCAAAAAGATCAAACAAAATATGCACTCTAAATGTTGACAAGTACTCAAAGAAAATGCAAGAATACCTTTAACAAATGTTCAAACAAGAACACAAAGCTTTAAATAAAAAATAAATCACTTGTTGAAACCTCAAATCCCAAATAGCAAAGGTTAGTGGCCAATGCAAAGTTGAAAAAGAGTCCAAGAATACTCTTGACGAAGAGTTTGTCAAAAAATAAAAAACAAGAAACTCAACAAAGAAACTTGTAAAGTCTCGAAATCAAAGAAAAGACTCCAAAAGAAATCAAATAGAACACTTCAAAGGATACAAAATCAACATCATAGAAGTCTAAACACTTGCAGATACAAGGCTCAAGTTACTGACAACATAAGCTTGTCCAAAGGATTAAATTAACCTTTATGATAGTTGTGTGTGATTCACAACTTGATAGGAGATAATCAAATTAAAAGAGGAAAAAAAAAGCAAACAAAATCCCTTAACTTGAAGCAATCAAAGGCACATTAAAGCATAAGAGATTCTAAAAAAAACTCTGAGTGAAAAAAGTTGAGAAAAAAAGGAAACAAAGGCCTAAAACTGAGCCAAAAGAATAGTTATCGCTCCTGGAACAAGGGAGACAGAGCGGTAGTTAGTAGGTAATGCTCCCAAAAGAACTGACAAGGTGCATTAGTAACACTCTGTAATCCATTAGGGGGGAAGTGTTAGTGCCTGAAAATGCTTCAAACAACTTAAGGCTTGACCCAAAATCAACAGGGAACATGCTATAGATTCTTTAAGCTTCTTAATGAATACTAAAAATAAAGAAGAGTTCAAAAAATCAAGCATTCATTAAGAAATACACAAAAACAAAGGGCTAAAAACCTAGGAAACAATTGTTCCCTAGTGGAGCCACCATTTTCTGTTGTGAGAAATTTCACCCTGCGGACAGGTTGAACTCCCTCTAGCCACGTATGATCAGTAATTAAGGTAATTGTTAAATGCATAACTAGTTTGGTCAGTATAATTCTCTAAGCCAATCTATGAAAAGAATAATGAGTGAGAATTTTCATTTCTTTGGTCTAGGACAAAAGAGAACAAGTGGACACTAGCATCCCTCTTTCTTATCTATTTATGCATGAAAGTTAAGGAGAAGGAGAAAGGAAATAAGATCTAACCTTTTTCCTATAGGTTTTCCTCATTGCTCCAATGTCAAATCTAGTCCAAGCTCTTGAACATAGAAGCCACTCTTGCAACCTTCCTGCAAAACGTAATACAACCCTTCTCTTCCAATTTTGCAAGGTTAGATAGAAAACTAATCTAACTAAGCTGACAAGTATAAACATTCATACATTAACTTAAGCAAGACAAGAATGAGAAAATAGGCCAAGTTGTATTAATGAAAGAAGCATTGGATACTTACAACCATGTCGATGTGATGCAATCTTTCCTCCAAGCTTCTCCTTTCCAACCCCCTTTGTACATCTCTTGACGATAATGAGAATGCATATGAACTATCTCTGAATGTCTCAAGAATAGAGGTTTCATACTCTCAATACTTTCTATTTTTAAGCATTTGAATGGCGTTAATCATATAGAAAATTGGGAGGCTTAACAACCATAGAAAATCAAGGGAATGATCGAGAGCTTCACTCCTTAGGTTAGGATTTAGTACCGAAAATGAAAGTAATATGGATGAATTGAGTTCCTGAATCATCCCTCGACCATAACCACTCAAGATTATCTCGAGATTTTCCCATAGAAAAAGTTGGGTTAGCACTAACAAGACTAACGCTCTTCCAAGGCTTGACACATATAATTACTAACGCTCCCACACAATATACTAATGCTCCCCATACATGTGCAGGGGGGCGTTAGTGCTCAAACAAGGCTTAAAACTCAAGGTAAAAAGTGGTTTTCCTTCCTTCAAATGATGAGTTTTCTTCACCAATTCGTCTAGGGAACATGATATACACTTCCACGTGATGATAGAGTGTATTTAGGCCTCCATGTGATGGGTTTTCTCCCACAATTTGTCTAGGGAACATGATCAACACTTCCACATTTGCAACATTCAATTATGACACTTAGGAATGTGGAAAATCGACACCTACATAAGGATACATAAGTGTGACACTTAGTAGAATATGATACATAAGTGCGCCACTTATTAGTGTGGAAATTTGATGTGTAACACTCTTCCACTACTTTAAGAAATTATTTGGATATTCTAGGATCTTCCACTACTTTAAGAAATTATTTGGATATTCTAGGATCTTCCTCTACTTTAAGAAATTATTTGGATATTCTAGGATCTTCCACTACTTTCCACACATCAATATTAACTATGCCCCAGAAGAATTTGGAAAAATCAACCAAAAATTCATTTATCTTTGGAGCTATGTTCTCCAGATCAAGGATCAACTTTTGGATTTCTTCAAGGGAAACCTTTTTTTACAACCTCAAATTTGGATTTGGGGTAACCAATCTAGGGATTTTTTGGATCATCATTTTTATTGCTTCTTGATTTACTCTTGGTTACTAGAGAAGATGATGCAAACACAGGTTTAAAATTTCCTTCATAGTTTTTGGTTCCTCTTGCATAGCCCCACTAAAATTCCATATGCAATTTTGTTTACAAATTATAATCCTTAAAGTTGTTTCATGGAAGAATCTTGTTATGATTAATATATAAGGGGTTTATTTCTCTACTACCCTAGTCTAATATGCAAACTCTACAACTTGTGATAGTCCCTGAATGATCTTGGCGATGCATCTCTTAATGAATTCTCACAAGGATACTATAGAGGTATTGAACTACCTCTATTGAATAAATACCCAAGGTTTTTTCCTCCATTGATAGCTTAAGGCCATGGCACCATTGTATACATTCATTGGTATCCAAGGGGAAGGAGCAAGAGTGAGTTATTGAAATCACCTTTCCATCTTTAATTGAAGCTCATACTTGAAGATAATGACAAGATCCATATATTGAATTAAAGGAATGCACCAGTGCTCAAAATTATCCATGACAATGAACAAGAGAGAAGTCTCCATGCATCAAAAGGCACATTGGAATGGAAGATCTATCTATAAAATTCAATGGCATGTGTTGCAAACCATCAATTCATCCAAGCATGAAATGCTCAAGGATTACTACCTAACAACAACAATGTCCTGAAGTCCTAGTAAAACACAAGAAGGAATAAAAAACACCATCCATACTATGCAACTTTTCTTTGCCTAGAGATATCTATAACTAACAAAAGGATTTTTGGATCACCTAGAAAAGCATGTAAAGTGCCTATCTGTATTGCAAAATATTTCATTCCAATAATCAAAAAAACATGCATTCTTTGGGAGAAACATAACTAACAAACAAGAGAGAGTGCATGTGTGTCCATTTCTTGCAACATAAGAACAACATGGAGGAGTAACTTATTCTTCTTGGAGATAACTATGCTAGTACATGATCACTCAAAGAACAAGCACAAAACATATGATCTTTTTGTTGTCTCTGGTGATGGGTGGAGTTTCCACTCGAAACGTTAGATGTTTCGAAAGCCAATTACACAGTGATTATCCAAAAATACTTTCTACATTAAGCACAAAACTAGTTAGACACATTTCTTTTTATGGCATCTACATGATGACCTTACACTAGGAACACAACTACGCACCATATATTTCTTTTATTATTATTTTATATATGAAAAAAGGGTAATGAATGGAAAAAGAAATAGAATATTAGTATCTTTCATGTATTTTTTTTCTCCAAGTAAAGAATAAATGAGAAGCAAGGAAAATTGGATTTGCCAAAAAAATAGAGGAAAATTAATGAGACATCTCAAATTCATTATATCCTACATTGTCTCGATTAATCAAAGGTTGATGAAATCCCCTCTCTTGTATGCCATCATAAGAAACTAACTAATTTTCTCTTATTATTGAGGTGGAAGTAATTTTTTATTATCTTGAGATGAATAAATTGGGAGAACAATGTTCTTCACAGTTTCAGGGCTACATACATGAAGCTTCAAGACACAATGGATGATTCAAAAGTTTGAATATATTCCTAAGAATGAACATGATTGTAAACTCCAACAAGGCATCCTATCATCCTTTGAAGGCTTTCATTGCAACACAAAAACTTTTTCGATGGAATGAGAGTTACTATTTTCAAATAACAAAAGCCTAAATTAAGGTGGATATCAAAGCTTCTTGAACAATTCATTAGCAAGTACATTTTTGAAAATATTGTCTTTAACTAGGACGATTTTGGACTAAATTATAGTTTCATAGGTATAAGAAAATTTCTATGAAGTGTTAGTTCATATGGTCTAAACATTTTGAATTTAGAAGGAAACTCCCAAGGTTTAATATTTTGGTCTCAAAGTAATGAGACTTTGTAATTAAAGTCAATAGTATAAAGTTAAAGTGGACATTGTAAATACCATTGGAAATCTCAAAATTAAAAATATATACACCATCTAGAAAATGTTATTGTTCAAACAAAACAATGTGAAGACCACTAAGTCAAATACAATGATCACATTCTTGGGTGACCTAATTGCTCCTAAATTTTGGTTACCATTCTTTTGTTTTTAATTAGCTTTAGCTCCATCCTTCTTTTTTTTGTTATAAAAACATTTCCTCTCACTTATGTGACATCCCTTTGTCGTCTTAAACATCGATGCAATGTCACTACCATAGCAATCCCATAGAAAACATGTCTCTTAAGTGACATCATAGACATCAATGGGATGTTGCAACCTTAACATACTTGTCAAATTAGTGTCGTTGGGCCATTGCTTAAGCAAAGTTGTATGTTAGCTTACTGATAGTAAAAAAAAAATCCTAGGTTTACCTACATCAATTTCAAGTCGATGAGATGTCAATAGAATTTTTCAAAAGTAATGGCTTATGACATATTTTCCTTAGAATCGCCAGTCGATGTACCATCACTTAATCAAAAAGTTAATTGTCAGTTATTCAACATCACTTACTTGACATTAAATCAACATTAAGCATTTTATTATCTTTCATTTACCTAATGTTTAATAAGTCAATTTTCAACCCCAAATGTAGTAGCAAGATGCCCACAAGAAATTCACCTTGATTTGTAGTTAGTTTTGAATAAATATCAGCAAGGCATTGAAACACCCCATGGATTAGCCCCTTCACATGGTGAGAATAATCATGGTATACCATTGTTTTGAAGTAGTCAACCACCAAATGTGCATCATTATCATCATCCTTTTTCACAAAAAATGAAATTTAAAATATCATTTTGGAATTTTTGTAGGCTAGCCTAAAACATCCTAGTACTAGCCTATACTCTTCCCTAGTCATCATGGTATTGATGAAATAAGGCCACTAGTGCATGTGCCTAGACTTCCATCCACTTAATAAGTTGATATTCAAAGACAAATTTCCCATCCCAATCATTGATTACATCTTCCATGAGCTTCATGGCACCCAATTCTAACTAGAACTTCCCTTAGGATATCGCCCAATCCAGATGAAGGAGGTAAAAAAAAAAAATAATAACTAACTTACACACATTTGAAGTACAATATGAGTTTTTGGTGATGCCTTTTGGTCTTTTCAATGCCCAATTAATTGTATTTCTCAAGAAGAATGTCTTTGTGTGGAATGATGCAATAAATAAAGCCTTTAGTTCCTTAAAGGAATCCATGTGTACTACTTCAATGTTAGTGGTGCTTGATTTTACTAATACTTTCATCCCAGAATGTGATTCCTACCAAAAAGGTATTGAGGCAATGTTGATGCAATAGGGCACCCATTGGCACTCAAAAGTAAAAAAATTGTGTGATCAAAACTTGGAAAAGACCACCTATGAGAAAGAAATGACGATCATCCTTCCTAACTGTTGAATTTTCGATGAGCTATGGCTCATGCATTTTCTTTAAAAAAAAAAAATGACTTTTACTTGAACCATAACTACTGCAACAAACCAAGATCACAAGAAGAATAACCATGAACAAGAACACAATAAGTATCATGGGAAACCCTTCTCAACAAGGGAAGAAAACCAAGCCAATCCTTTGCTATATTCTTCAAGAGAAATACCTCCCACACCATCACCAAACCTAG
>JASDQU010372766.1:78693-93228 GCA_032191745.1 Picea mariana
CAGGATTTCACGTTTATCTCATATGTCCACTAGTTGTGACCGAGCGCTAAACAAAATTTGAATTTCATGATTTCGCATCTCGGCATTCCTGTGATGAAGGGTCTTGACACTCCAAGTCGTGATCGCCAAGACTCTGAGATGGAGCTTAGCACCGCTAGTTTCTTCCCCTCATGTGACCACAGGCTGCGCCAAAAAGGCGCTTCATATTTCACGAACTTATGAACTTCATCGAGCCTGATCAACGGTCGAGATCTCCAATGATTTGATAGTCCATATCTCATCGCGATTCCTATGATGAAGGATCTCGATACTCCAAGTCACGATCGCTGAGACTCTAAGATGGAGCTTAACACTGCTAGCTTCTTCCCTTCACGTGACCACCAGCGGTGACCACAGGCTGTGCCAAAAGGAGCTTTGTGTTTCATGAACTTATGAACTTCATCAAGCCTGATCAACGGTCGAGATCTCCAATGATCCAACGGTCCAGATCTCATCGTGATCTCGCATATCGAGATTCTTGTGATGAAGGGTCTCGATGCTCAAAGTCGCGATCGCCGAAACTCCGAGATGGAGCTTGGCATCTCTAGCTCTACTCTCTAGCTCTCGACAATGTGACCACCCGCCAATCAAACGAGCACTTCGCTCCTTTGACTTTCCAGTCAGTGAAACAATGATCTTTCGCCATGTGTCCTATGGAACCAACGGTCCATATATTATCACTATTTCACCACTTCACATGCCTTCATCATGACTGATCAATGGTCCATGATCTCGATGATTCGACGGTCTAGATCTTCTCATGATCTCGCATATCACGAGTTCCCACACCATGCTCCGTTGACTCCTCCAATGTGCAAGTCAACGAAATTCCAATCGCTTGCCACATGTCCTATGACTCCAAAAGTCAAGATTTTTATCGCGATTTCACATATCACGAGTTTGAACCTCTTTCCTTTGGATTTCCCGATCTGCGAAACTCTGAAACGAAACCTTTGTCGTGCTTTGACTGTTTTCCTCCTTCTGAGCTTACACTGCTGATCTTGCCATTATCGCTACGCTACTGATCGTGTTGATCTTCGCCATAGAGAAACCTTTGTTGTACTTTGATTGTTTTCCTCCTTCTGAGCTTACACTACTGATCTACGCCATCAATGAAAAACACGCATACTCTGCCTCTGTCTAAAAACACGCCAACAATTGATGCCATGTGATTCACTTCGATAATTTCAATATCACTTCTTCACCCTTCAAGCATCACCCAATGAAATCAATGTTAAGTGTACTATTCAATATCATGAGAAATTTGGCCATTCTAACTAATTTTCATGAGTCAAGGGCTATGCTTAATGGTTTACCCTATGCAAACAATCCCAAAAAATGATAGTTCATATGCTACAAAAGCCCGCAATTGCTTAAAACAATAACTTGTAAAATGTATATGTGTTTGATTCTGTGTGTGTGTAAAGTTTTTCTAAATGTTTATAAATAAAGCTAAAAAATTTGTTTAAGAAATATTTTAAATTATAAATAAAATGTATTGTAATGTTCCCTGGCTTAACCATGGAACATTACTATGCGGAAAAACACATAAAACAATTTTTTTTTTTGCTAAACAATTCATGTAGCTTACCAGCTGCGATTTAAACACATATTCAACTAATTTATAATACCCATAATTAAATTCATATAAAACACTCTAAACAAGAATGAATACAATTGATAAGAAATATATAAAAACATATAAACCATTATCATTCTTAGAGTGATTACACAACCATGAACTCATAAAAAAACAGAAAAATAAATAAACACTTATCCTTAAAAGAGAGTTTTTGCAACCAGTTGCTTGGTAAGGACATTCCACCAAACCATAGACCTATTGTTCCAAATCCCAACAACAAATCACCCCTGAGCTAGGGCTAGGAATCCAAAAATAAGGGTTCCTCTCACAGTCCCTCACAGCTCCATATCACACAACCCACTGGTTTTCTCCTACAATTATCCTGAATTTCCTCCATCTCTCTTCCTCTTGACCTTCCCAACCCAAGGAATTTACCCCTTCATGGATCTCAGTCCATCAGGCATCCCATTATTTTATCAGGGTCTCTCTGGCACAAGTATCTAGGAATATCTCAACTGATAATTCAAGGGAAGTCACTACTAGGAAAACCACCCGCAAAACAACAACAAACACTTGTTGATATAGTGCAACCCACCCAAGAGTTCACTCTTCAGGAATGACAACCTGGATCTTCAATTTCTAGCTCCAAAAATGCTCCAATATGCTCTAGCATGCTCCAAAATCTATGTTTCCTTGTTGTTCCATCTTCCAAGATCTTCTTTCCTATTCTCTCATGTTGTTCATGTAAAAACTCCCTATCTAAAACTACATATTACTACCATATGAATTTCCTCTCCTTTCCCAAGATAGTTGATTGCTCACTCTACCCAATGTTCATTGTATATGAGCCCCATGCTATGGGAAACTATGGGATGTGACTCTCACACCCACACTATGACAGGTATTCAATGATTGGTCTCTCATACACTCAACCAGAAAATAGAATTTTTCCCCAAATGATAATAAACTTCAGAAATGTGGGTTTGAATTAATACCCATAAATTATTTCCCCTTTCGACCCCTCTTGGACTCTCTATAGGAATTATCCCTCTCTTGCGGATTAGTCAGTTCCCATCTCTGTCCATATCCCATCACCTAGTATTACATTATATTTATTTACAATTTAGAAAATACATTTCACATTTACATTGTTTGGCCATAGCCACATTTATATCTAAATTATGTGTTAATTAAACCATGGATTATAGTGGGGATGTTACATTCCCCCTCCTCTACAATTGTACATCATCCTCAATGCACCATACCATGTCGAAATACATATATAATTTACATCACAATACTTAGAAAAATAAATAAAATTTTGCAATCTTTACCCTCCAACAACAGTCCCAACCACAATCTCTTGTTCTTCTCAACCTGTTGAAAAAAGGAATGTGCCCCCTTCACTATATTTAGTCCATCGTGATACACCATTCTTTTATTAGGGATATCATCATAGGATACCAAGAATTTCATAGATGTGGTTCTAGTAACTATTTTCCCAAAAATGAAGTCTTGCGTTTTCAACTTCTATTTTCTTCAAAATTGACAAAAATTTGCTGGTATTCCTCCCGCATAGTTTCTTCATGCTCCCATGTTGCATCTTCAGGATCATAACAGGTCCATTGAACTTTTACCATCCCTATGGATTTGTTCCTAAGCACTTTGACATTCCAGTCCAAGATGCATGTTAGTTCCACCTAGAAATCCCCTTCGTTCTCCACCTGGATCAAAATCCAATCAATTATGTTGTTAGGTTCAAGCACATTTTTCTTTAATAATGACACATGAAATGCATTATTCACTATCATGGATGCAGGAAATGCTAGCATGTATGCAACTGGCCCTATATTTTCTAATATTTCAAAAGGCCCATAATATCTTGTTGTCAACTTCGGGCAACAACCCAATCTTATCAAACTTATTTTTTCTTCAACCTTTAGGGAAACATGTTCCCCCACTTTAAAATCTCTAAAAAAATTGTTTTTGTCTACATAACTCTTCAACCTGTCTTGGGCATCCTTTAAATTTTTCTTGATTCTTATCATTTGTTCTTCCATTTCCTTTAACAAATTTGGCCCAATGATGGCTATGTATGTTGGTTTATCCAAACTCATTGGTGTGTTACACTTCCTACCATACAAAGCTTCAAATGGACTCATTTTTAATGAGGCTTGATACCCATTTTTATAAGAAAATCCACTAAATGGATATAGTCTTATCATTTCAATGGTTGATCCATCACATACATTCTGAGCATGTCTTCAATTATCCTATTGGTCCTCTTTGTTTTCCCATTTGACTATGGGTGATACGTCATACTAAGATTCATATTTGTCCCAAATCCATTGAACAAACCTTGCCAAAATTTGGATGTAAACTTGGAATCTCTATCTGAAACTATTGCCTTAGGCACTCTGTGTAGCCTGACAACTTTCTTCATGTAAATCTCTTCAATGTGTGTTTCCTTGTGTGTTTTCATCACAGGAATAAAATGAGCTACCTTAGTCAATTTTTCCACCACCGCCATGATGGAATCATGTTGCTTCATTGTTCTGAGAATATTTGTAATAAAATATATTGTAACCACTTCCCACTTCCATTGTGGAATGGGAAATGGTTGTAGAAATCATGTTGGATATCTATGCTTTGTTTTCACCTTTTGGCACTCTAGACATCAGGCTATGTAATCAACCACTTATTTCTTCATTCCCGACCAAAAGTATTGGCTCCTTACAATTGTAATGGATTTGTAATATCCTGGGTGCCCAACAAATGGCACATTGTGTGTTTCTCTCAGCACTATATTTTTCAGCTCCATGGAATTTGGCACGTACACCTTGCCTCTGTATAAGAGAATTTCATCCTCTTTTAATTCATAATCTTTAAACTTTTGTTGTAAATTGCCTTGATGTACGTTTTCTTTTATTTGCAAATAAAGTTTATCTGAATTTGTTGCTTCATGAATTTTATCTTTTAAATATTTCATGTACATGTTGATGGCTAAAATATGCATTTCATGAGATTTTGTGTTGAGTACATCAGCCACCTGATTTTCTTTGCCCTTGATATGTTTAATTTCAAAATCGTACTCACTAGTAAACTCTATAAATTTAGTTTATCTAGCATTTAATGTTGGATTTCCAAACAAATGTTTCAAACCACAGTGGTCTATTCTTAGCTCAAACTTCCTCCCCATGAAGTAATGTCTCCACATTTTTAATGCATGTACAATTGTTGCTAATTCTATATCATGAGTAGTATAATTTCTCTCATGTTTTTTTTATTTTCGAGACTCATAACATAGCACATGATACTTTTGACTGAGGATTCCACCGAGCTCTTCCTTGCACGGATTTGTGCACACTACAAAGTATTCATCTAGATATGTAATCTTTAATATGGACGCACTTGTCAAAAACAAATTCAACGGCTGAAAACTTTCTTCACATTTTGGAGTCCACTTGAATTTTTCTCCTTCCTTTTGCAATGAAGTGATTGGTCTTGCAATATTTGAAAACCCCTTTATGAATCTTAGGTAATAACCCGCAAGACCCATAAATGATATGACCTCTGTCACATTTCTTGGTGTTGGCCATCCTCTAATGGCCTCTATCTTCTCGGGATCAACTATTATCCCATCTGCTGAAATTATATGCCCCAAGTAATGGATCTTTTTTTGATAAAATATGCACTTAATTAGCTTGGCATACAATTTATGCTCCCTTAAAACCTTTAGCACCATTCTTAAATGATTATCATGCTCTTATTAGGACTTAAAGTAGATGGGAATATCATCTAAGAAAAAAATTATAAACTTGTTCAGGTACGCCCTGAACACTCCATTCATTAGACACATAAAAACAGTTGGGGCATTTGATAGCCCAAATGGAACTACCATGAATTCATAATTCACATACCTTGTTTTGAACATTTTTTTTCTGATATATTCTTCTTTTATCCTCACTTGATGATAGTCTGATCTCAAGTCAATCTTGGAAAATATTCTTTCACCTTTCGGCTGATCAAATCAATTGTCAATCCTTGGCAAGGGATATTTGTTCTTTATAGTGACCTTATTCAATTGTCTGAAATCAATACACAACCTTAAGGTTTCATCTTTCTTCTTCACAAAAATAATTGGTGCTCCCCAATGTGACACACTTGGGTGTATATATCCCTTCTTCAAAATATCTTCAAACTACATCTGCAACTCTTTGAGTTCTAGTGTGTCGATTTTGTAAGGCATCTTGGACACTAGGGCAACACCAGGCACCAAATCAATAGAGAAATCAATGTCCCTCTTGTTGGAAATCCTGGAATTTCCTTAAAAACAACTTTGAAATATTTTAAGGTTGGATGGTCTTCAATACTTACCACTTTATCACTAGTTTCCTCTTCCATATGAGCTGCACAAATTTGGCATCCCTTCCTAAAACTCTTTTTCAGCTGCATGGTTTAAATTTATCTAACATCTACAACTCTCGAAATTCCTTGAATATTTTGTTTCTCCCCTTTCTCATTAAGGCAATTTATTGTCTTGTAACAATCTAGGATAGCATGGTGTTTCTCCAACCAATCCATGCCAATTAGATATTCATGTGAACCCAATGGTATATTGTTCACATATACCTTTGTGTTGAGTCCATTCATGTCTATTAGGAAATATTTAACCAACTCATTGATCTTTCTCTTAGCCCCCGTGGCTAGCTAAACTAACCAAGATTTCCTATGTTTACTCCTTTGCAAGTGAAATATTTCAATAATGTGAGAGTTTATGTAACTATGGTTGGCTCTAGAATCAATTAAAATTGCTATGGGTTGGTTATAAATCTTACCTTCCACTTCAATCATGGGGGATTGATACTATGCTTTCTTGTTGTCCATGGTTGCATAAATCTTTGGCATGATTCCTCCCATATCTTCCATTGTTTCAACCTCCTGAATTTTGTGGACAATCCTCATTCTTTCTCCTTTATGAGAGAAATCCTTATACAAGTGATTCCCCTCACATCCCCAACATTGTATACGTTGTTGCCTTGGCATTTTCCCAAAATAATTTGTTGTCTTGTTATCATTTTGGGTTGACTGGCCTTGTTGATTTGATTAAGAGTTATTCTTGAAAAGGGGTGGTTTAAAACCTTTCTATCGTTTCTCCCTCTTTCATTTCATCTTGTCATTCCAAGTCTTTTGAAAGATTGGCCTCCCTCTGCTCTGCTCATAGATATTTCTTTCTCTCCTTATAGTATCCTCCAAAGTCTTGGGGTTATCATATTGTATCTTGTCACTGTAGAAGGAGGGAAACCCACTAAGAAACCTTTGGATTTCGACATTTTCATCCTTTATGTAATCAACATACTTCAGCAATTCAAAGAACCTCTTCTCATACTCATCCATTGTCATGCTTCCAAACTTGAGTTCAAAGAACTCTTTCATCTTCCTCTCATAGTAATTCTCGGACAAATATTTATCTTGGAAATATACTTTGAACTTCCTCCATGAGACACTCTTCTAATCAAGATGCTTGGTTTTCTTAAGTTGATCCCACCACATGGCCGCCTTTCCCTACAAGTGGTCGAAGGTTACAATTCTTGTTTCTACCCTGGAGGGGTAATCATGCAGCTGTAAATGTTTCTTCATTTTCAATGACCAGGCCTTGGCCTCTTCTCCCTCCCTATTCTCACCAGTGAAATTTGGTGGCTTGATCTTCCTGAGTTCACCTTGCAATATGTCGCCCTCAAGCCTTCTCCTCCATCTCATGAAAGGGGACACACTTGGGCTGCTCTTTGGCCCTAAAATAGCATGAGCTATCCTAGTGGATTTCTCTGGGGAATGATGGTGCCTCCTCATACTCCTTGACTACCTATAATTACCATTCCCATCTCTGCTTCTATGGGATTTGGATGTTGTCACTTGTCTAGCACTAGCTTTAGGATTTGTGCCAGAGTCCTTATTGGCTTGCTTCTGCAACATGTTCAAGATATGAAGTATATATTCCTAATCCTTCATGATCTTTTCATTATCATTTCTATATATATGCACTTCTCTATGTAGGTTTCTCATAGTTACAATCTCTTGCATATCCCTTCTTCCATTGGACTTGATCTCAGCATTCCCCATGCTAACATGCAGACCTTTGAATTCTTCCTCATGACTATAGGACCCTTGGGAATATTCAGTTGTTGTGGTTCTCATATAGAAACAAAAATTCTTCTTTGAACCTCTATTTTTACAGAAAATGTGTATGCAAACAATTTTTGTTAGATGAAAATAAATACATACCCAATTTGGAAAAGAAATCATAAATTTTTCTGCCCTTTAATGCCACCAATCATCTTCTCTTGAGTTGACTGTAAAAATTTCTACTCAAATTGATTCTATGGGTTAATAGATGGATTATCCTCCTTAAGACCTTTCCATTGACTATTTAGTTTCCCGATTTTGAGTTCCAAGCATAAAGTTATGGTCTCCAGGAGTTTTGACTATTTTCCCTTTTTCAACCCTACATGCTACACGTGTCTTCTTTCTCTCCCAACACATTTTATATATCCAGAACTCGAATTTGGCTCCATGATTGGCTTCTATAATCTATGTGATTTCCATATATTTCTCTTGAACCCCAAACTAACTCTTGAGCTAGGATTTATGCCCTTTAAAAGAAATTTGGTGCTAAATGTTACCCTTGATCATTTTGGTTGTAACTCGTGTTGAAATTTGGTAGCTTGGAGGTACTTCTGCATTGGCAACGCTCAACATGCATAAGTGACCAAACAAACTTTATCCTAGTAAATTTATAATATGTTTTTATAAAGTGATTTTATAAAGTTGGGTCTTTTAATTTTTTAATGTAAAAGTGACTTTATGATGTTATGGGTCACTTTAATGACTTAAGTGACCTCAAGGAATGATTAAGTCGTGATCGTTGATACCATGAGGGAAAGATCTAATATTGACCGTCAATCTCATTGGAATACCAAGGGTTAGGGTAGTTACATTATGAAATTCATTAAAATTCAACTCATTAGGAGGAGGGTGCACTTTTGAGGAGAGCTTGAGGGAAGGTGAAGGGGTATGCATCCCAAGGAGTGTAGGCTTGGAGGAATATCTACAGAAAGGAGGGTTTGGCACACATCCCAAGGAGTGGGATTGGAATGCATCCCAAGGAGCATAGTAACATTTAATAAATTTCATAAAACAACAATAAAGGAGGTCATACAACTGTGTAACTTGGTTGTATAACAAAGGGAGGGCAACAAAAATCGAAGTTGTCATTTTACCACAAGTTGGTAGGATTTCCAATGCATATTTGTTGAGTTTTTTCTTATGTTCCATATGGTTTCTTTTGGCATGATTTTCTATGCAGAATGGTGTCTGTTTCTGAAGATTTATTGGTTTTCCTGGGCCATGCAAGCCGTACAACCATGGTTGTCTTTGTTAGCTATAGTCTGGGACTGTTTGTATAGTTCAGAATTTGGCTGAAAGAAGTCTTTAATTGTGTTTTAATGTTGATGCTATTTGTTGTTGTAAAAGTTCAGAAATTCCTAGAGATGAATAAAACACTTTTTTTCTCCTCAAAACTGTCCAATTTTCTGAATATTTCTCCAAGTGTTTATGCACAAACTTTTGTGCCAAATGTGGGTTACTGTGCCAAATTTGAGCTATTTTATTTCAGAACTTGTCTATGAGTATTTATGTCTATAAAGAACAATTGTATGGTTGTTGCATATTTATAGGAGGCTGAAATCTATCTACTCTAAGTGGTATACTGAAATAAGATGTATTTCAACATGGTATCAGAGCAAGTGCTATGAAATTTAGTGGCTATCTTTGGCACTTGGGACAGCAAGTGATTTACTAAAAAATTAGCTTGAAGAAAGGAAGAAGAGGTTCTTTGTTAGGAGGACAAATATGACTTCCAGTATCATATTTGAAGATAGGTTGGAGGGGATCTCCAACTACCTGCAATGGAAGGTTAGAATCAGTAGTGTTCTTAAGGAGAACAAATTATTCTTGTTTGGGAACACCATTGTGCTTGTACCTGCTTAAAATACCACCTTATTCCACACTTGTATTATAAGAAGACACCCAAATATATGTGGGATGCACTGAAAAGTTTGTATGAGGAAAAGAACGAGAACTGGAAAATGGCTCTCCGGGCCAAGATCCATGGTGCTAGGATGGCCAAAGGAGAGAGTGTGGCCACCTACCTCACTTAGTTTGCACAGGTGAAGGATGAGTTGGAAGCTGTTGGAGAATTCATTCCTGACTCAGAGTTGGTGTGGATATCCCTCAAAGGCTTCACCAAGGAGTGGGAGGTTTTTGTGAAGTGTGTGGTGGGGAGAGAGAAGCTCCCTGACTGGAGAAAATTTTAGGATGATTTTACATAGGAGGAGATCCAGGAGGGGTCTCAGGAAAATGAATTGGATGGTGCAGATGACAAGAACATTTCTCTTGTGGTAAAGGGAAATGAGAAGAAGAAATACATGAGAAAGGTGAGATGTTTTGCATGTTACAAGACTGGCCACTACACTAGTCAATATTTGAACAAGAAGAAGAAGATTGGCCACTACATGTAGAGTTTGTTGAGAGATATGAGAAATCATTATCTCTCATGATTGGTATTGTGGGCAGTAGGTGCCTAGTGTTCAAGGACATTGAGTCTTGGTTTGTGGACAGTGGAGCTTCTTGGCACATGAATGGGTTGAGGTCAGTTTTCCTCGATCTTACAAAGATAGACTCAAACTGCAGAGTGAATTGTGGAGTCGGACCACAACTTATAGTAAAGGGGGTTGGAAGGGTGATATTCCAACTATAGTCAGTAAGTCTTTTATAGGTTTCCAAGGTGTTATATATTCCAGAGTTGATAGTTAATTTTCTCTCAGTGTCAACTTTGGATGAGAGTGTATTTGGAGTTGTATTCTACAATGGATATGCGTTTTTATATCCTGTAGAATAAACTAATGACACAACAATAATGCTTGGTTTCAAGTATGAGGGCATGTATAGGTTGTTGGGTCGACCTGTGTTGGGGTGCAATGGATTTATGGACTCGGATTTTGTGTTGGAGAGTGAGCAGGTAGTACAGGAGAGAGAGTTGATATCGAGGACTTAGTCCTCTTTCGGGACTCTCAGGGGACTTAACAAGCATGATTCGACACATATGGATGCTCAGGAGAGTATGAAGTCTCCTAGGATCTTGTCTTCAGTTCGTGGTATAGAAAAGGTAGCAGTAGAGGCTTCCAGTATAGTGAGAGTAGTGGATTCATGTTCAAAGGGAGCAGAGAATTTTAATACAGAGGGAGCAACTATGGCAGCTGATGAGATGGAGATGGATTCTGGTGGTGATACCAAAAGTATCTCTCTTGATAAGAGGGAGTGTTGAAATTTGGTAGCTTGGAGGTTCTTTTGCATTGGCAGTGCTCACCATGCGGAAGTGACCAAGAAAACTTTGTCCTAGTAACTTTATAATATTTTTTTATAAAGTGATTTTATAAAGTTGGGTATTTTAATTTTTTAATGTAAAAGTGACATTATGATGTTATGGGTCACTTTAATGACTTAAGTGACCTCAGAAAATGATTAATTCATGATCGTTGATCTCATGAGGGAAAGATCTAATCTTGACCTTCAATCACATTGAAATACCAAGGGTTAGGGAAGTTACATTAAGAAATTCATTAAAATGCATCTCATTAGGAGAAGGAGGGAACACTTTTGAGGAGAGCTTGAGCGAAGGTGAAGGGGCATGCATCCCAAAGAGTGGGATTGGCATGCATCCCAAGGAGCATAGCAACATTTAATATAGTTTGTACAACAACAATAAAGGAGGGCGTACAACTATGTAAGTTGGTCGTACAGTAAAGGGAGGGCACATAAATCGAGGTTGTCATTTTACAACAGGTTGGCATGATTTCTAATGCACATTTGTTGAGTTTTTGCTTATGTTATGTACAGTTTCTTTTGGCATAGTTTTTTATGCAGATTGGTGATTGTTTCTGAAGATTTATTGGTTGTCTTGGGTCGTACAAGTTGTACAGCCATGGTTTTCTTTATTAGCTACAGTCTGAGACTATTTGTATAGTTCATAATTTGGATGAAATAAGTCATTAACTATGTTTTAATGCTGATGCTATTTATTGTTGTAAAAGTTTAGAAATTCCTAGAGATAAATAAAACACTTTGTTCTCCTCATAACTGTCCAATTTTTTGAATATTTCTCCAAGTGTTTATGCACATTTTTTTCTGTCAAATATGGGTTACTGTCTGTTGTTCATAAATTAATTTCATTGTTATTTTTTGATTTGAAATCCCCGAAGCCTGAAGATTCGGAGAGCCGAAATAAATTCTCGATCGTCGGATCATCGAAAGTAGATATCAGTCGTCAGATCGTCCAAAGAAGATCTCAAGTGTCAGATCGTCTGAAGTGAATATGGGTCGTCTGATCCAGAAAAGATCTGGCATAAACCTGTGGACTCTGGGTAAAGACCCAAAGTAAGCCTCAACTATCTGATTCAAGGACATGTGGAATACCACGTCAGCAAGGACATGTGGTAGACCACGTCAACAAGGACATGTGATAGACCACATCAGTGAGTTACACGTGGAAGACACTCGACCCGTGCTAGGTCAACAGGTGATGTGTGTAATGTTACATCACTCCGGGAGATTTGCTTTGATATTTTTCACCACCAACAGATGACAAAAGCTTCGAAGCCCCAAAGGCCGAAGTCCCAAAGTGAAGGAGGACCGTTGATTTGAGCAGGACATGTGGCAGGAATCTATGGACTCTGGCTAAAATCATTATGGGAAAACGTGTTGGTTGTGGATCCTGATTATCTTCTTGATTGAGAGGTATTTTACTTTCAACCGTGTTTATACCCCATGAAGTATTTACACCCTAGAAGTATGTACACTCTTCCACATGGGGGAGTGCAGAGGGGGGGTACCCCCTCTGCAGGGTTCGAGGGGGCTATCCCCCCAGCTGGGGAATCTGGGGGCAAGTGGGCCTCCAACGGGGGTTCGGGGGTGAAGCCCCCGAAGTAAAAATTGCCTTGTAAATGTATATTGTAATTTCATTGTTAATCTTGACTGTTCATTATAAGGTCGCAAATCTAACGGTAGAGATTATGTTAGGGTTTTTTGGCCCTAGAAGGAAACCCTTTTTTATGAGGGAAATGTATTGTGGCTATGGTTGATGGCGAATATTGTATTCTGAGATAGGAGACTGTGAGAGAAAGAAGAGGAAGTTACAACGGGTTTGTTGTAGGTTATATCCCTTCATATGCTGGATAATAATAAAGGAAGGACCTGGCAATTTCTCTGGTGGATGTAGCCCACACTGGGTGAACCACGTAAATCTATGTCTGTATTGTATTATGTATCTTCTATGTTTTGTTTCCACATTTGTTTTATTTTATTGCTCCACGGTCCTGTTTTTCTAACAACTGGTATTAGAGAGAAAGGTAACTCGCAGGAAAAGAGGGTTCCTGGTTCGAGTGGGAGCAATGTTGGAAGATGGAAAGTTTAGGGTCGAGAAATTTAACGGCCAAAACTACCAATTATGGAAGATGCATATGGAAGACTATTTATATCAAAAGGATCTATTCCTACCATTGGGAAGAATATCAAAGAAGTCAGAGGCTACGAAGGACGAAGAATGGGAGATTCTTGACAGAAAGGCTCCAAGAACGATACAGCTGAGCCTGGCATCGTCGGTGGCTTTCAATATTTCCAAAGAAAAGACAACGAAGGGTTTGATGGATGCATTGGCCAAATTGTATGAAAAACCCTCAGCATCTAATAAGGTATTTCTAATGAAGATATTATTTAATATGAAGATATCAGAAGGTGGGTCTGTTGCAAATCATTTAAATGATTTCAATATGGTTACTAATAAACTAAGTTCTGTAAAAGTGGACTTTGATGATGAGGTCAGGGCTCTTCTAATCTTGTGCTCATTGCCAGAAAGCTAGAATGGCCTGTTCATGGTTGTAAGTAACTCTGTCTTTGGTTCAAATACTTTAAAATTTGATGATGTTGTTGGTGTTATCCTTAGTGAGGAAATGTGATGGAAAATCACAGGTGATACATCAGGAAATGCGTTGAACATGGAGAACAGGGGAAGACAAAAGGATAGAGGAAAGGGTTTCGGGAACCGTGGGAATTCTAGGAAGGACAGATCCAAATCCAGACTTGTAAAGATAGAGTGCTAGAATTGTGGGAAGAAAGGACATCTGAAGAAAGACTGCAGAGCTCCAAAGAAACAAAGAGATAGACAGCATGAGAGAAATCAGGAAGCAAATGTAACATGTGATGTGTTACAAGATGCTTTGATTATTTTTGTAGATAATATTTATGAGTCTTGGGTAGTAGATTCAAGGGATTCATTGCATGCCACACCCCATAGGAAACATTTTCTATATTATGTTCAAGGTGATTTTGGACAGGTTCATTTGGGTGACAATGCACCATGCAAAATTGTTGGAATGGGAAAGGTAAAAATAAAGCAACACAATGGAAGCCAATGTTTGTTGAAAGAGGTAAGACATGTTCCAGATTTAAGGAAAAATTTAATTTCAATAGGGAATTTGGCAAGTGAAGGTTGTATATCCATATTTATAGATAATACGTGGAAGGTCATCAAAGGATCATTGGTGATAGCAAAAGGAGAGAAGGTGGGTACATTGTATTTATGTACTGGTAATACTGACTCTTTTATCTCTTTAGTTTCTACAGGAGTGGATACAACATTGTGGCATCATAGGCTTGGACACATGAGTGAGAAGGGGATGTAGATACTTCACACAATAAATTTGTTGCCAGATCTTAAACAAATTGATTTGGACTTTTGTGAACATTGTGTTTATGGAAAACAGAAGAGAGTCATATTTCTCAGAGTCGGAAAAGAAAAGAAG